>NNCF01126611.1:589331-602165 GCA_002313205.1 Laupala kohalensis | reverse complement strand
TATAGAAACATATTTTGTATGCATAGTATCATTTAAAGTACCATTAACATTTAATAGCAACACAAAAGAAGTGATGTAAGCAAAACGAAACTTATTTTGTTAATTGTTCATTTTTAGTCATCAAAATGGTTCAAGTATAAAATAAGTACGCATTTTGAATAAGAAAATTCACGGCAAAGATATAGTAGCTATCCATATAACTAATAATAATAATAATTAAAAACGGCTGAATTTTTAATGGTACCGAAAATACTTGTTTCTCTTGTATCGACCAAAATATATAGATTTAAATGGATTGTGATGCACCCTTCCATCTCTTTTTTTTTTTTGGTGGGGCTTTAAGGGCTCGTCAACATCAAGGTCATTAGAGGCCACCCTTCCATCTTCTCCTACGCGTTACTTATATTATCATTTTGAAAATGTAACGTTTGGCTCTGTCAATATTTAAATAAAATATACGCAAAATTTTAGATCTAATATTTTACTTGAATCACTGTACAAAGATAGCGGAAGGAAACTTGAACATGAATAACGTACTTAGGTGAACTTACATAAATAGTTTTACTATTTGACTTGACTGATCCTTTTCTTAAATGCCCGGGTAAAAGCATTGTTCATTTGCATTTTCATGTCCTCCTTAAATTGGTGAAGATACATAGCTCAGTCACGTGATTCGGCTGTCGATGCTCGTCCGCTTCGTAGTTGAGGAGTGTACAAGACCCACAAAAAATGGTTCTTCGGCATGCGAAAAATATCGTATTTTCGTAATTTTTTTCAGTGCATTACAGTGGGCCATCGTCGCTAATATTTTGACATAACATACTAGAAGTCAATGTGTTTCAGTATTTAAAAAATCGGGACCACATTCGATTCCGACTTGACGGGAGATGTAGGGTTTGCTAGTGATATCAGTGGCGGCGATTGTGGTGTTGATTTGGTTTTTCACTGTTTCCCTCTTCTACCCTCTCTCCTCCCTGAGAGGTCGGCGAAAAAAATTTGCATTCGCGAGATGATTCCCTTCATGCCCTTTGTACATCCATTTTAAGGGCTCGATTGTTCGTATCGTTTCTGTTTATTTAAAAAAAAATTCTTTGATACCCTTCAGGTAAAACTTTACCATAGGGAATGAGTGGGGGTGGTACCGAGACACTTACTCCACCAGGACCCAGCTTTAAAGTCTTCGTACTCCGAGTGACAATCTGCTTGTTCCACCCAACGAGCTCTGGATTCACGGAGAGCATGCAGCGTGTTCGTACGCCTGGTTGTGTAAGCAACACGCAACACTCGCTCGCTGAGCGGGTGGAATATTATTAGACTTACGTTTTTGTACTCTCACNTATACACATCTAGATGTGTATAAGAGACAGCATATGTGGTTACTGTATTTTCCTTACCTCTGTCTCTCTCTCTCTCTCATATTGGTCTGTCCATCGTGCGTCGTGCACAACTTCCGAGTACCTACTCGTGGAGGAGTGTTTGCAACGTCAACAGCCAGGTGAAAATTGCGACGGACCGGGAATCGAACCCGGGTTGTGAGTTAATATATGCATCCGACGCGTAGGTACGCGAAAACAGGGCTTAAGAGCTACCAGCATTGGAGCCACCTGTGTCACTTATCTCCTAAAGAGGGATGTGACCCGGGTTCACCGGATCAGGCCAGGTGGAGGTTGCGCACGGGTCGAGGCGGGTGGTTCAGTGGATAGCACACCTGCGGTCAGAGCAGGATGTTACGGGTTCGAGTCCCTGTCCGTCACAATTTTCACCTGGCAGTTGACGTTGCAATCACTCCTCCACGAGTAGGTACTCGGAAGTTGTGAGTTAATAGTACATTTCAGTTTTCAAAAAGTAAAAATTTTATTCAAGTCTCGTGAACTATTAGCAAGTAGTAACAATAGCAACAATACAAATAAGTAAAAAACAAACTATTAATAAAACGAGTGGTTGACACCACAGATTAAACCAAGATGGTTTGAACCAACCAACCTGTTTTACCGAAGGTTCCTGTTTTTCAAATTTCTTCAAATTTTAAAAGTTCTATGGATAGAAAAATAGTCTTTTTCTTGCTGAGAGGGACTTGATTTATTCTTTTCAGTGAATATTTACAAAGACAGATCTACTTATCAATTTCCCAATGTAGAATCAATATATTCTTTTTATGGTCATCAATTTTTTTCCGTATGTATGAGGTATTTGTAAATTGTGAAGTTAATATTGATCCTCTATATGTAGTCTATATTTTGAAGATATAAATAGAGCAAGGTAATTAATTTGCTTTGTTTTGCTTCTTGCAGATGGCCTCTACTTCCTCTGATGAACCGTGCGCAAAAGTCCTGGTTGTGACTAATTCTCACATTGAGAAAGCTCTGAATGACACCCGACCATCTCTCATCGCAGAGGAAAGGATGAAGTATGAGATAATGTGAGTAGTTTGATAGATGTTTCCTTTGAAGTTCTGAATTGTTAACAGGAAATCTAGTGAAGTACTCTTCGTTTACTCTGTAAAATATGATTCATATCGGTTACTTTGCTTTAGGTACATTGTGTAGTTAACAAAAATATTCTTATTTACCAATTTAATATAGAATTGTAAAAATACCACTTACAAAATATGGCTTTATTTAGGATTGGAGAAAGTTTGTTAGTATGTGTTGTCATTTTGGAAATAAGTATCTTGATATGAGGTTCCTTTTGATCCATCATGATATATTTGTTTGGAAATAATATTTTCTTATTTGTTTGGCTGTCATAACTGAGTGGGCAATAGTTATGAGGCATTAGTGTTATTTTAGAAAAATTTTCTTTAGATATATTTTGCTTGTATTGCATACATATTTTTTTTCTTTTTTCGATTGCATATTTACTCAGCTCTGCTTGGATAGTAATTGACTTTATATTTAAAAGAGAAATTATTCTTAATAAAATTTTAAATGAGTACTAAGGTTGTTTTTTTACATTCAAAAATATATTTAGTGTTGTAGGTTTACAATTATGCTATAAAAATGTAATACAGCGATCATTCTGTAAAATTGTAAAAACACAAATGATAGATGCTTTGATTTTCATGTTTTAGAATACTAATCCACTGGTTTTGTTTGATTTTTCAGATACAATCGGTTTGAAAGATCAGGTTCTGGCTCTATTTTAAATGCCATGAATTCACCCATGATGAAGCAGAAGGTGACTTTGGCATAAAGGAAATGATGATTTATAGGTAACATTCAAAAAGAAAAAAGAAAATAGAAAGTGATTCTTGGTTGAGGGTTAATTGGTTGTATCTTGGTGAAGGTGAATTGTACTCAGAGGAAGAATAATGTTCTCAGATTTTATTTCTTCCTTTCCCCTTGTTTAGTTTTTTGGTTATGGGTTTGAGATTTTTTTTTTTTTCTTATAAAAAAAGATTCTTTTATGATTTGTCTCATTTATTTCATAAAGGACTGTTTAAGTTTGAATTATATATAAACATTGTCAAGAAATGTTAAAATATTTTGTTCACATTATGGTATATCTAGTCACATGTAGTTGTATATCATGACATCATTCAGTAATGTTACACAAATTACACAGAATTTCTGTTGACAGATGTATTATTTAGTTACTGTATGGTTTCCATATTTTTATATTAATTTCTATAGAGCTGAGTAGCTACTCTGCTCATGTATTGTTATTTCATTTGGTTGATCATTTTATTTTTACATAGAGGCAGAAATACTGGTTTATACAAATACATGAAAATATTTAGTTGAATGAGAATGTTCTTCAAATGTCAAAGAAATAGTTCTCCCCTTCGTCAGGAATTTTATTTGTTGTGCTTGTCTGGATGTTCCTAGAGAGGGAATCCAGGTCATAATATCGCAGTACAGTAGTTTTGTTGCAGTGTTTTATCAACAAATTAGCTCAACCATAAAACAATAATTGTCAGCATATAATATGGCAAAATTAATTCTTGGTAAATGTATTGTTATTGGATAGAGACCAAAACAACAGACAATGGATAATTTTGTACTTTTTTATTGTACTCATTTGTGATTTGTTAAGTTCCTGATGATTTTGAATATAGGATGACTGGATTTTTACTGAATTAGTTGAAACTTTCCATTTATAGAACAAAAAATCCATATTCTTTATTGTATACACCTGGTATACACCTGTGAAGGCAACAATTCTTGAAAAATAATTGTTCATGTTTATAAAAGAAGTTTATTGATTGTTATACCAAAGCATAATAGTTTGCTTTCACTTTTGTTGTAGAGGAGAATTTTATAGGCGTACAAATTCTCTACAGTTTATTATTTAGAAACAAATGAGGCTAGAAAGTTTTATGTCTTAATATTATTTTGGGGAGTCATATTTCCTTCCGTTGCAGATTATTTGTATATAATGAGTGAGATGTTGGGGTAATTTTATATGCATTAAAAATCATTAATATTGACTGTTCCTTTTCATTTTTCTTGTTGTTGTAATCCTCATCCAGAATTTCAGGAGAAATCCACTGTTTGTAAGGAGATGCTGAGTTATAAATGTGTGGGGAAAATATTTCTATTGGTTATTTTATGCCTCTTTGCGAGATTCAGGCCTTGTGGCCTGCTCTTCCACATAACAGTTGCACTTACGTAAGGGAAATGGGGAGGAGAGATGTTGGGTTGCCGGGGAACTTACGGTACTGAACAGACACTTGCCTGGAGTGGTTGAGGGAAAATCCCAGTTGAAAACCTCTCCTACTTCAGCCGAGCAGGGTTTGAACCCACGCTCTACTGCTCAGCAGGATCGTGGAAGTGAAGACACTACCACTAGACCACCACTGTCATCAAAAGCTTATTCTATTGCGTCATCAAAAGCTTGTTTCGAGGATTGTAAAAAATTAATTATTTTATTTTATATATTGAACAATAAGAGGAAAAACGTTTGATGCATTGTATTAAAGTTTAAATTGAGCTGGTAAACTGAAACATGTAGCTCTAAAATGTGGACAGGTTGAGAAATCTGCTGTAGCGGGTCATTTTTGGAATGAGAAACATGATATTGACTGTAATGAATTGTGCTGGGGGTAATTTTGTACTGTGAATTTGGGAACGATTATTTATGCAGCTATTCAAGAAAAGACTATATTATGCACCTCTGGCGGCAGAAGGGTTAGCATGCTTCCTCACCAATTCTCTCCAGTTTTCCCAGCGGGACCAGAAAAATATTGTAACTTTTCACACGAATGTCCCAGTTTATGTAGCTGTGACTATTGAAAAGCGAACCCTCCTTTTTCTATCCACCTCCTACTACACCTAGTATCAATAACTCTCACTATTACTAACTACTCCTACTAACACCTTCAGTTGGGCCAAGTTGTTGATATATTCAGCCAAGTAGCCCACCTACTATTGCCACATGCAGATAAACTTCAATAGCACGCTACCTTTCCCATTTACAAATACTAAAATTAATTAATTAAAAATAATAAAATAAAAGGCAATAAAATCAGAAGGACCTTTAGAAAAAAAATTCATTTCAAAATTCTTGTACCTCTGCACCACCAGAGGAGGAATCGCTAACAGTTGTTGATGATGGCAACAAGAACTCCTGCATCCCGAGGGAAAAAGTGGAAGTACTCAATTAATGTTTTGTTGTTTTAGATTTGTTATAACATTTGTTAAACATTTTTTATAATGGACCCCTTGAAAACAAACTTGCGGACATTTCCGAAAGAAGACCTTGCATTTCAATGTAGATAATTTGCTCACTTTTATAGGTGTATTGTATGAACTAATAAAATTATATTGGTGGGTGAGTGCGGTGTGATAATGAAAGTTAGAATATATGAGGGTGGCACATAGCATTAATGAAAATAAATGACTTGTGCTTGAATTACAAAGAAGTTTTTGGGCATTGGTTAGTAAATAAGAACATTTTATTTTATATGCTAAATTCTTTGATATGTATATCATCATTTTGAAAACTTATTCAAAATTGTTATATGTCACACCTTCAATTTGGAAATCAGTGTCACCTACCCACAAAAAAAAAAGTAATCTTGCTGTCATAAATTATCATCAACTAGTAAGAAAGCTGTATGACATCTAGAAAATATTATTCAAACTTATATTATAATATCTGCACAGATATCTACTTCCAACGATATCTAAAAACAGGAAAGCCTTTACAACTGGAATACCAATGACAAATAATTTGGTATAATACATGACTTATGATATGACAGCATCAGCAATGTTTTACGAAGTTATGCAATGTGTATGGTCTCTAAGGCATTCGACTGTGTTGTCTGTGTCTTCAAAAATAAATTGCAGAAGTTGGAAATCAGTGGATCATTTTTGAAACAATTGATCAGTGTGGACTGAAAATGTCCAATTTATCAAATTCTTTATTGTTACATGGTCTAAATGAGACTAGACATACACAAAATGATGTAAGTTCCTTCCTAACAAAGCTTATAAATCAGATTATACAACAAGCTATAATTATTGCAAGTATGCTGATGAGCTGGATAAATTCAACTTGAATTTTTTGGAGAAAAGAAAAATACACTCTGATCAGTTTTTTAAATCCTTTAATGACCTGGTAAGGAGTTACACTGATTGACTCACATTATTATCGATGAATATAATTAAAATTCCTAATGATCTAATGAGGTGTAATAGTTTATTTCTTGGGTCAAATCTGAATCAGACTTCATGAAGAATCATTCTATTTTGAGAATTTCTGAAGGGGGATATCAAGCNTCTGAAAGGGGATATCAAGCTCACGGAAGTGATGATTTTTTTCAATATTTCTAGAAAAAACGAATTATTCAAAAACAAAATATTTCTAACAAATTGAAAAGATATATAATACAAATATTTTTGTAATTGAGTTTTGAAATTAGTTGCTAATTAAATACTTGGATATTACATTAATTATGATTTGTTTTTTTGGTCTTGAATTGTGACATATACAAATGAATTGTAATAATTTTTTAAAAAGGAGTTGGTCTTGTTCATGGAAGAAATGAATAGTTTTAACAGTTACAAACATGCTGTTGTTAAGGAATTTTGTGCAATAAAATCCTCTTAATGTAAGAAATTTCTTTATGAAGATTCTAACCACACTGAAGTGAAGTTGTGTGGTACAAAATATGATTAATGTGATTTTATTAAACAATTAATATGTCTCAATACACGTATGGGTCCGTTGTCAGCGGGTGTACAACGTAACAGGATATTTTCTTTCTTGCAGGGTAATTTATCTCTCACTGTTGGGCCCTCACTTCTCTAATCCTATTCTTTTTGTGGTATCTTCTGCGTTGGTGATGGCACTACTCGATGTAAGGGATCACATCGTAAGAGTGGAAAAATTTCTTCTCAAAGATTAAATTTATGATTGAAACAAATAAAGGGGAAGATCTTTTACTTCTTATATTTATGGCATCCATTAATTGTATTTGTAAAGAGAATTTTTGGTTCATTTATCTTTGCCTGTTTTGCATTTTATTTTGTCTGCAATCTTTTTGATTAGTAGCCCCTACATCTTGCATGAATGACTGTTTCATTTTCTTACATTCGTATGGGAGGAAAGCGAATTAGCACTGACTTTATCTTTATGATAATTTTTATGACAATAACCTTACTATACTAAACTAAACAAACCTAAGAAAAATAAACAATGCTTATTTGTAATTGATAATGTCGTACAAAAAGAAAAATATTTTGAATTCTTATGGCATCTCCGTCAAATTGTAACAAGGAATGAGAATGAAATGCAACACAAATGAATTATTTTTTCAAAAATATTTTATCAATTATCATTAACCTGGACATACAGATTGATGTGTGAGTTCCCACCTTTTTCAATCCAGTTTCAATTTTTGGCTAAAAAAGCATACGACCACATGAAGGATGGTAAGCGAATTTACCTTGAACCTATAAAATGAAGGAGTTTTCTTCGTTTTATTCAAAATAAACTTTTTTTAAAAGCGAACTATTGTGTGTCGATATTGACCAACTGCTGTATTACACCCCTATAGGAATTATTTATTACTAGATAAACTTACTCAGTGTCGTTTGGGAGTTTGATTTTCTCGTCTGTTTCTTACAATTTCATGAAGTTCTATTTATATAATATAAGTAAATGATATATTTTTCACACTACTGACTGAATAAAACTATTTTTTGATATCTCTATGAAAAACAACCACCCTATCTGCCTCTCTTGGCAACAGTCACAATGATTTTAAATTGGCGACTTGTACAAATAGTTTTGTTGAAATAATAGTTTGATGCAAATATTACTGAATGGATTGAAACAAAAGTTTCTCGGTTGCATTCCTTAGGGTTGGAGATCGTCACTCAGCTATGTCTCATTTTGACACATCAGAATTGTGAGAAAAAGTTTGAGATACCAGAAATAATATTTAGTGATTTATTATATGTATTGATGAACCGAACATAAATTAAAACAGACATTTCAGTCTGTGTTGGTACTTTATAAGAAATTCAAATAATAGATTTGAAAATCGATTAGTGCCAATGGCATACCTAAACCTACGAGGCAGGTGTGTTTTTGGAGACACAAAGGTGTTAGCATGCCTACTAATACATATTGAACACTCCTAAGTATTAAAAGGAATTGAAATTTGAGATTTACTTATGAAAAAGCTTAAGTATTATTTAGTTTACGGTTTAACAAATGTTTCGGATAATATTTATACTGAAATTTGTTAGTGTAAATAAAATTTGGTAAATTTGGAGACCCGGGGTGGACGGCGCCTGCCTAGGAACGCTAATAATTGGTGCACGTTCCGTGTGTTTTCTTTCTATGAGATAGCTAATTTCAGTCGAATTAAGTGAATCATGGTTGGTTTCTTTTTAATATAATGTAAATTAATTTGGTTTCTGGCGACGCGCATATGACTTAATTCCAAGACGGTGGTGGCAGTGCCCTTCGTGGAAGCAGTACACGTTCGCGTGTGGCTTTTTCTCGAAGTAACAAGTCGTTTTAAGAGGAATGCTCCGGTTTTGCATTTGCGCGCGGCGACAACATGCTGCTGAGGGATGGGAACAAAACTAGATAAGAGGCTTACGAAACTTAATTCAGGGAGTAAATGAGCGGCTTGTTCGTAGATATTCGCCTCTTAACTTGCGCACTTAATGCCGAAAGTTTTCGTCTTCTCACCCCCCTCCCTCCCCCCCAAACCACCGCCATCCACCACAAAGCGTATTCGCCTTCCCCCACCCCGCCGCCCTTCATGCGTGGGAGTGTAGTGGGGGAGGGAAGGCTTGACGAATGATGGGTTAATTACAATTAAGAAGCCAAAGCATCCGTTGTGCCTCCTCGTGGAGCAGTTTGTGCGGAAACGATGCGAAGAGTCTCTACAGAGTTTGAAAGAATCTGTGGGAGCGCTCAGTATGCTCTCATGTGCTGTATGGAGAAACGATGGAAGTCTTCGGTAAATTGTTTCTGAGCTTCTCCGCACGAGTACAGTCGAGGGATCCATAAAGAGGAATAACGAGAATAAAGATAGGCATTGGGTGGCCATCTGTTAATGGCCAAACGGCCATCGGTGGCCACTTACAATGAATGGCCATTTTTACTAGAGCTTTTGCTCGTTTAGACCACGGATTAATAAAGTATATGATAAGATGCGCATGTAAATTTATTGACCTGAAGTGTAATTTTGGGGAGATTTGAATTGATTATTTTGTTGTTGTTGAGGCGGGGGGTGATGTTCGCATCGCCCCGATGGCTACGCCTATGGAAGTCCAAGAATATGCGCATAGTTTTCTTCCTCGCGTGATTGTTGCTAATTGTTATGAAAAGAGCTGCATAATGTGTTTATTATTTCAATTTTATACTCTTCCTTAAGTATTCCGTAAAGATAGATTTTTAAAAATTTATGATATTTTGAAAGATTGAGTAAGTTATACAAATTTAAACATTTTTCATTAAATTTGTGATTCATTAAACTTGCGACTAATACGGCGAATTTCGAATTACAGTAAATGCGATACAAGTCTAAATACAAACTGTGCATTTTAGCATAAACTGGAATGAACTTTTCATGTAGCACCCCTCCCCCACATTAATGAAAAATATATTTTACTGAAGCTCTTCTCCACAATATTCTTGACATTCTATTAGTTTTATACCTCGCAGCTAACTTTTTATCTTATCTAGGAACTTATGCAAAAAAAAAAATTTGAATCCGCCTCTGCCTTAGAGCCGTTGATCGGAATTGATGGGATGGTCCCTTGCTTGCTTCCGGAGAGTAAATTAGTTTATTGTTCTCCACGTGGTCATACGCAGTTTGTACTGTTTTTGACAATAAATTTATTAAATTCAATAACAGTGTTATTGCGCATTATTTTGCATTTGTGAAGTATTTCGCACTCAAAACCTTTAATTAAACGAGTATCTCATCATCGCCGCCATTGTTATGAATAAAGCAGCAGCTACAACATGCGTATGACCACATGGAGGACAGTAAACTAACTTACTCTCCGGAAGCGATCAAGGGACCATCCCATCAATTCTGACCAAGGGCCCTAAGGCAGAGGTGGATTTAACATTTCAACATACTCCTAACGATAAAAAAATAGTTCGCCACTTGTTCTCGTATTAACAGAATGCCACATTTGTATTTAATAAAACACAAAAGTTATTTCGTAAGTACGTATTATTACAATCTATATTATTCGGAAAATATTTTTTTATATATCCTGGCCCGGGTTTTTCTCCGTTTTTCCTTCGGGTAGAGGCGGATTTCTTATACAGGTTCTCTAGGCTTTGTCTAGGGGCGTGTTTATTGTAACAATAAATCGTGAATTTAGTGTTATTTCAACTCTTATGATTTTTAAACACTATACTCACAATAATCTATAGTTCGATAATAATTTGTACATGTAAATATTTTGCGTTAATTTACAAACATATTGACATTCTTTTAGAACTATAACTCGTAGCTAACTTTTCATCTTATTTAGGAATTTTTGCTGAAATTTTTGAATCCGCCTCTGCCTTAGGGCCCTTGATCGGAATTGATGGGATGGTCCCTTGCTTGCTTCCGGAGAGTAAATTAGTTTATTGTTCTCCACGTGGTCATACGCAGTTTGTACTGTTTTTGACAATAAATTTATTAAATTCAATAACAGTGTTATTGCGCATTATTTTGCATTTGTGAAGTATTTCGCACTCAAAACCTTTAATTAAACGAGTATCTCATCATCGCCGCCATTGTTATGAATAAAGCAGCAGCTACAACATGCGTATGACCACATGGAGGACAGTAAACTAACTTACTCTCCGGAAGCGATCAAGGGACCATCCCATCAATTCTGACCAAGGGCCCTAAGGCAGAGGTGGATTTAACATTTCAACATACTCCTAACGATAAAAAAAATAGTTCGCCACTTGTTCTCGTATTAACAGAATACCACATTTGTATTTAATAAAAGACAAAAGTTATTTCGTAAGTACGTATTATTACAATCTATATTATTCGGAAAATATTTTTTTATATATCCTGGCCCGGGTTTTTCTCCGTTTTTCCTTCGGGTAGAGGCGGATTTCTTATACAGGTTCTCTAGGCTTTGTCTAGGGGCGTGTTTATTGTAACAATAAATCGTGAATTTAGTGTTATTTCAACTCTTATGATTTTTAAACACTATACTCACAATAATCTATAGTTCGATAATAATTTGTACATGTAAATATTTTGCGTTAATTTACAAACATATTGACATTCTTTTAGAACTATAACTCGTAGCTAACTTTTCATCTTATCTAGGAATTTTTGCTGAAATTTTTGAATCCGCCTCTGCCTTAGGGCCCTTGATCGGAATTGATGGGATGGTCCCTTGCTTGCTTCCGGAGAGTAAATTAGTTTATTGTCCTCCACGTGGTCTTACGCAGTTTGTAACAGCTTTTCTGACAATAAATTTATTATTATATCGTAGCTATTGAAATAACTGTTAAATTGGAAGTTAATTATTTGAATAGACCGCCGCCCCCAGGCGAATACAATTCCATTTCTTCTTTGGATCGCCGCGTGTTCGTGAATCCCCCGTCAATTGAGCGGTGACTGTACGCCTCGTTCTCGCAACTTCGTTCGATAACCGCAAAACTCCTCCGCTTCCTCTTTCCTCCACTCACAATCTTCGCTTGTGGAGCAGGATGCGTCTAATTCTGCCTTTTTTTCTCTCTCTCGCGACTCCGCACATCGTAGGTTGCGACGACGATGATAATAATAAATTAATCTATTTTGCTTAATTTTGAAACTTGCTGGGACAACATCCTGCTCCACCGTTTCCTTCATCTCCTGCGAGAAGAGCGGCAGCAGGAAGACGAGGAAGCAACGGGGAATAGACTCCAAGGAGGCCATTAAAGGATGTAATTAACTTATAGACCAAGTTTATCATCTCACAATTTTCCTCTCGGAGCGGAGAGATTGCTGTTATTCCTCCACAGAGGTGCTGAGGTGGTAATGGGGGTACGAGCCTCATTATGATGCCGATGCTTATTCCTTAGCATAAGGTGCTTCGCTTTGTAATGATCGTATTCGACTCCCCTTTGTAGGATCGTAGATGGCGTATTCTCTTAAATACTATCTTTGCTGAACTATACATATTACTTTCATGTCTGTGTGTTTCTGCAAACCTATTTTTCCTCTTAAGATTGGAGAACTCCTCTTAAGATTGGAGAACTACTCATTCGACTTACGTGATTCGTATTTTTAATTCATAGAGATGTTCTCACGCAAGATTTTAGAATTATTTATATATATATATATATATATATATATATATATATATATATATATATATATATATATATATATATATATATATATATATATAT
>NNCF01126611.1:569808-589315 GCA_002313205.1 Laupala kohalensis | reverse complement strand
AAAAAAAAAGAAGAAAATAGTTTGGAACATGATATAAACGTGATTGATGACTTGAAAAAGAGTTTAATGTAACTTAATAAAGAGAAAGTCTTATTAACTTGTAAGTAAAACAACAAAAAATGTGTAAAATCTATTAAGTAATATCACAAGATACTATAAAATATTTTTAAAAAGGTTGATTTTTTAATTCATTTTCATAATTCAATACATTCCTTACAATTTTTTTCAATGCATGGTCATCTCAGTAATGTATTGTTTAAAAGAAATATATACATGCAACCGCAGATTTCCTCAGGGGACTTACACCTAGCTAGTACGTGTTTGACATACACGGGGCCCCGAGCTGAGTCTAACATTACTTCCACTGACTTGTGCTAGGCTCCTTCCTTTCTCTTTCCTGACCTTCCTTGGTCACCTCTTGTTCTTTTCGATCCCCACGCTACTCGGTTGCGAGGGTTAGGGTATCTTTCATTTTCCTTCCTTTTTCTTTGTAATGTTTGTGTAACGTAATGTTTTGAGATATGTTTTGATTTATTGTAATTCAGGAGGGATGGCTGAGTTATTTGGCGAGTCCCACACGGGGGGAGAGTCATGTTGGCTCTCCTTAGTGCGTAACTTCATTTTCCCTACCTATACAAGATTTTAGGGCTCTAATGACCCCCCAACCAAAAAAAACCGCTGGTGCCGCCGTCGTGTGTTGCCTGGGAAAATATATAATACTATCGCGATATATAATACTTATCTAGTATTTCGTTTTTGAAGTTAATAGACAATTAACTTAATGAAAGTGGACGTCATCGTAGTTCATCGATCGGTGAGTAGCGTCACCTAGGAGTCAGTTTATGAACTAATAATTCCAATTCAGTATTTTAAAACTTTTTATAAGAGAAATGATATCAGGTTTTTATGTAAGATTGCGGTTTTTACCTTGTCCAGAAGATAATCTTTATTACAAAATGTCGTGTGTGGCAATAAGTTAAGAGTGATGGAAGACTTAGGGATAATAAAAAATACTTTTTAGATAGATTGCTGTATTTTATCGTGTGGATGGCTATAACCTAATTCTCTGAAAGCAAGTAATCCAAGATGTTCTTTTCCAGTGCACTCTCACCGTGGTCTTAACCTATAGAGATGGCTGACCTGAAAGAAGTATCTATCCACAAAAGCAATTGGACTTAATATTTTTTAGAATAAGGTTATTACTCAATGCGTGAATGTGGCGAACTGCACAATGATAACCACATTCTCCAGTGCGTTATTGCCCCAACATGCCCGGTTGACGACATGTTTGAAAATACCAAAGCTGATGGATTACTCTGCAACTAGGAATGTTTAATTATTTATGAATCTATTAGTCATTGGAAGCGGACCAAAGTGTGAGCGTATGAATCCTTCAATACCTTGTAAAATGTTCAACGAGATACTCTAACAAGAAACTCATTTGAATTGAGATAAAATTTCAACTCGAATTTTAGTGACGTATATCAGTTCGCAGCATCCACTGACTATTTGGTACATTTTGATAAATCTTGATCAGCTCTTAAATGGCATATAAATTCTCTTTGGACATATTTTCCTCGGAATGTGTCGGAAATATTCATTTAGTACGAATTTGCATATAATATCTCGTATGTGGTAACATTATGCCTAATAAATCTAAAATATAATATCAGTTAAAGTCGTAACTTGGCCCTGAAATCTTGGTAAGATTTTCCAATATATATCAGGGTTTATCGCAAAACTACTGTTGGCGAGAAAACCAAGTACATTAAGAGAAAACTAAAACTAAAATTTTGGAAGTGTAATGAAAACTAGGAGTGTACCGATATAACAAAATTTAGATCAATAAATTTAGCTCGTTTCATTATTGTTTTACCGTAGTATTAAATAATTCTGTAGGGAATCATTTATATTTTTAATTAAGTTTTTAAACAAGAAGTACTGTTTTTGATACTTTTCTGGAAACTGTCAATTTTGAAAATGTATAGAGAGGAACTAATCTTCGAACAAATTTTGGTCAAATTTGAACACAATACACTCTAGCATGATAATGTTTTCGGAGATTCGAGCCGAGAAGACAGCTGAGTGCCAACAGTGCCCAATGTGATGGAGATGTTATTCACGTGATTCATACCAAAGTGCTTCGAAGAGCTCCGTGTTGCATGTTGGGAAGTTATAAGAATTCCTCATCGTATTTCCGTCGTTGGCGTTTCACTCCTCGCAGGACTCTAGCCGCCAGTAGTTACGCTGAGCCATCATTTCTTGTGTAATACGTAATACTGTCACTTAACTTGGCGTTGAGTATTTGTGTAGTGTATTCTCTGTATTTGTCGAAATATTTGACGTATTCATTAATATCACAATCATGCCATCAACACATTGATTGAACAAGCAAATAACTCAATCATACCAAGTATGTTTGCTTGTACCAATGATGGGCGTGTTGACAACGGGAGTTCCACATTTTTTATTTAATTCATAGTATGTATATGTTACACAAATATGTAGTTACTAAAAGACCATTGCGAACAAGGCTCTGGTGGATGTTGATAGTTCATATGCCCAAATGCGAGGATGCGGTTGATATAATTCAAGAAACCTGAATTCTGTTTCGTTATTCCTGTACATAGAACTGTAGTCCATTGTTTAAAAAAAATATAATAAAAAAGTCAAAATTATAGGTTAAACAATCAGAATATCAACAAATCTCGATCACGCGCACTAGTGTGGACGGTCAACGCAAATATTTGCCGTATTTGAGGCGTTTGGCGTGCGACCAAAAACCAACAAGAGGATTGATACGGGTGTTGGCGTATTTGCCACAATAGAGCAAGTTCAGACAAATAGCTCTTGTACGCTTGGCCGTGTTTGTGCAAACATTCCAACTGTTTGTGCAAACAGTCCAAGTGCTTGTGCAAACATTCCAAGTGCTTGTGCAAACATTCCAAGTGCTTGTGCAAACATTCCAAGTGCTTGTGCAAACATTCCAAGTGTTTGTGCAAACATTCCAAGTGTTTGTGCAAAAATTCCAAGTGCTTGTACAAACATTCCAAGTGTTTGTGCAAACATTCCAAGTGCTTGTGCAAACATTCCAAGTGTTTGTGCAAACATTCCAAGTGTTTGTGCAAACATTCCAAGTGTTTGTGGTGCCAAGTGAAGTGCCAACATACGCCTTCGTTTGCTACTCCAGACCAGATGATTTTATTCCTCGACGCTTGTACTTTCTTCATCCCCTACTCTTCCTTCCGTCGCGTGGGATTGAGTCATTTCCTTCCAATTAGAATGGAAGTCTTCTGTAGCTATTGCATTGATTAGCGGCGCACTGCTGGTGACAATTCACACACACCGACACGGTAATACACATTTTACATTAGTGTCGACTACTAAAATTGGATACTTATCAGAAAAAAGTTGCAAAGTGCCAAATTTGTGAACACAAAGTTATTATAAAAAACTGTCTACATTACACTTTTTTATTTGTTTATTCTTCAAACTTTATAGATAGAAAAAAATGGTAACTCTTTGTCATACAAACCGAAAGTTCATGATATCTACAAAATTAAAGTGAAAAAAAAGAAATTGTGAAAGATAAAAAGTCCAATCTGTCCAAAATTTCATTGTGATATGTGCCACTTATTCTTAATAATGAGAACTTGGAACGTTTTGGACTGTATGTCTCTGTTGGGAACAGGGGGTTAATTAGAGACAATAAAATCTTTGTCTTCCACACACTTCCCTTTCTTCATCACCGTAATTTTATGACCAGTCTCAAGTTTGCTATATTATTATTTCACCTCTAAACTTCCCAAGTTCTCAAAATTATAAATTGCTTCATTCCTTTCACTTCAAATCCATTGAATGCAAAACAAATTAATTTATTGCACCTATGTTACGAAATTGTCCAGGGACTTAGCACTGGAGCCTGTTTGTGATGGTCTAGGACTTCGCCCTTTTGATGTGTAATTCACTATGGCTTTTTTCATCTTTCAAGTGCAACATATCAATTTCTCCAATTTTGGCACTTTGCACATTTATACTGATCCAATTGTATTATGCCGCATAATGTAACATGGAGCCAACTTAAATTTTCACCTGTATTTTTGTTACATTTTTTATTCGCGTAACTCGACGGCAGTGATTAAAAAAGAATACAAAAAGTTGCATGAGTGACAAGACACTTCATACAAAAATAATTAAGTATATGTAACGAAAGCAAACTATATAAACATAACCAAAACAACTCAAATTACGATACAAATAAATGATGGGTCTGTACGAAGATTTTGCTGTGATACCAACCTGAGAATATCAATCAGTGCGTCTATTGTATCGTGAAAACATTGACGTGTACAACTGTTATCGATTGTTTCATTTTTCAAGATTAATATACGCGGACTACCATTATCGGATGGATAAGTTATCCGAGTAATGCTATCCGACGGATAAGAACTCTGGTGAAGTACGCAATTACTCGTGTTACAGAAGCGTTTAGCGTCATCTGGATGGTATAGCAGTTCCGCTTGCTGCAGTTCCAGTAAAATTTGTATTTTAAAACAAACTATCAAAGATATAGAACATAAACAAATATAAAATTACAATACCTGTGAAGTCTCGGAGATTATCTTTATAATGATATCTTGTTTGTGGCTATTGGTTAAGTATTCCGAGAGAAAGAAATATTTAGCGAAAGTTGTCTTGTAGAAATGCCTTATATAGCGATGCTTGGATAAAAATTCCATGTCCAGATTTAGGAGGTTAAAAAAAGACTGAGTTAATTATTGAACATGTTGAAGAGAAAGAGAAATGAGTGACCAGGACAAAAACCTGCCGAGAGCTCTTTCCTTTTTCTCATCACGAAAAGTTCCACGTGGATGCAGCGGCGAGGTTTTATGTGACAGTTTTGTGTAGTTTTGTTTTTACTCATAGATGTGTTTCGGTTCACCCTTGTTTATCAATTTGAGCCTCCTAATTTTCTAAGGACGTATTCCATTTCCTTTCGTTGGGAGTGCACTGGAACCGAAGAAAAACGTCATTGGTTCGCGCGAGAATGTAAATAGACCATCTTTCCTGCACGAATTTGGCGTGGCCATCTTGGTGGCTACGATTCAGCGGAAAATAAACGCCAGTACCTTTGTTCACCGTTGTCTCGTGCTTGATCTTGGGCGTTGTAGTAAACGCGAAAAATTATATTTGCAACAAATTCGTAACTTCCATCGTGGATGTGTTATCCACAGACTGACCTAACCTCAACGGCGACCAGCGCAGTCCTTCCACTGAGAAAAAAAATATCGGAGCGAGTCGGATTGCTCTCATGCGCATAGATAGACAAATGGAACAGCCATATCCCTATAGTGGATGTATCGATAGGAAAATAGAACAAAATGTACTCGGGGTGCACCATTGCACAGTCAGAGGGTAAATGGAAAACGCCATTAGTCAGCCGTTCTCCAGGTATTATTATTGCGAAAAGACACGCGTCGAAGTCAAAAACTTGTGGACTAAACGTTGAGGGGTTGAGATGAAAACATTACGAATGAACTGCCAAATATATTTTTAGTATATCATCGCGGACATAGTGTTCCACGAATGGGCGTCTGAAGTATTCCAGACAGACCCATCACGTATATACGAATAGACTGAAAGCATTCTTCAATGCTTTTTGGAAATCTGTATTGAATTATGGAAAAGTGACTGTAGTTTTATTTTAAACAAGATCCGTTTGCTGATTGGAAGACTTCGATTAGGTATGCTGCAAGCTTTGGACAAACGAGTTCGCCTCAGTTGACAAATACATACGTGACATTTTGAGCGCTTTGGAAACTTTATCATCATGTCCCTGAAAAATCCCGTCATATCCTTCGGTAGTAATTTTTCCGTTACCCATTTTAGAGGAATAATGCAAATTCTATTGGTAGGTTAGTAATAGAAGTGAATTATTTGCAATGTCTATTTTATAAAAATCGGAAAAAGGAATCGATGAAATTATTTCAAATGAATCTTCTTAATGATTATTACGTTCAAAATGCAACGTATGGCTGATATTGATGAATTACAAGACCAGAAGAAAAAAAATTAAGCTTCCTAATGTGTCCGCCAGAGTTCGATTGCGTTACGTGAGGCGGACGATCCACTGAATGTATAACATAACTGACCGAATCTCTGAAGCAAGTTTATATATAGGCTGTAAAGGACATGGTTTTCACGTACATAACCTAAAAGTGAAGTTATTTTAGTCGAGAGTTTAAAGTTTCTTTTCAAATCCTGGGCAACGCTGCGTATTTCTGCTAGTAGAAGATAAGACTAAATAGAAGATTCGAAACATTTTGAATTCGCTTCCGGAGGTCTTGACTTTTTCGAAACGCATTGTTATGTAAAAACTGAAATAAAATATTCTTTGTAATCCTTAATATTCTTAATATCTTTTTGCTTCAAAAAAGTGTTTATACAAGTGCACACTATAATGAGACTATGTTAGATTTCTTCTTTTCCTCTTCATTCTCTTGTATGAATTTCATTAAAATTGTTAGAGCAGTTTTCAAGAAAAAAAGAAACAAAAAGAAATATATTTAATGTACTATTTTTGTCGCTCAATATGATGGGGTTTCTTTTATACCTTCGCAGATGGGGCGATTCTCCATAATATCAGTGTTATAAAGTACGTGCAATTAAATATATGCAGTAGTCAAATAATTTTACTATTAAACGTGTAATTAATCATTTTAAAATAAATTGCTGGAAAATTTACTGATGAAAGAATCAAGATAAAAATTGGAGTTCGCTACGACGTTCTTACTGATTATTAAGAAAGTTGTGTATCTGGTACATTTATTTGATGTGAGATGGCTGATATAGTAAAGTTAAAATTAAATATTCATGTTGAAATTATATATAGACGATACATTGAATATTTATTAATTATATTAAATATTATTTTATTAATGTAATATGTATGATTATATAATATATGATTAAGTATTATATGAATTATAATAAATATTAATGTTAAATGAAATATAAATGAATATTAATGTAAAATTAATTATTCGTATAAATTTAATTTTAGAGCACTTTCGATGTGCTATTGCGCCATATGTGAATCTGTATTTTATTTCAAATTTAATATTTTCTTGAATTCGGCTGATGTTCTATTTCAGCTTTAAGGAAAACTGGTTGTCCCTGTTCGTGTGTATATTTTCAGAGGTAATTTCCGAGAAAAATTAAAATAACTCGTCTTAATGGGATTTTAAATGTAGGTTAAGAAATTTCTAAGTTAATTTCTGAATAATTTTTCAGCAATAAAAATGTCTCATCTCTGGGCATCTCTTTTCCGTTTCTTTGCTTACCTTTCCGTTTCTCTGTTCGAGAACTGTTAAATTTCTTTCCAAATTGAGTCCGCCCTGGAATTTTTTTTACTGTATCATTCTCATTTAGAAAATAATATAGTAATGATGGACAGCAAAATCGATTCCCAAACGTTTTTCAAACAACACAGGAGTCCTTGGCACCTAAATTCACACAGAAACTTGATCTCATTTGTTTACTTTTAAATTTGTTTCTCATAATTCAGACTCAGTCACGCGTTGTTGTTGTATTTGTAAATGGGAAATGTAGCTTAGTGCTATTGAAGCTTATCTACATGGAGCGATAGGAGTTAGGAGGTGGGTGGTGGGTGCTATTGTTAGTAGATGGGCCGCAACCACCAACCACTTGGCCCACGTGGAGGGGTTATAGTTATTGATGCTAGGAGGAGCTGGATAGAGGAAGGAAGGTTGACTTTTTAGTAGTCACAGCTATATGAACTGGGAACTGGGACATTAATGTGAAAAGCTACACATTTTCTGGCCCCTTCGGGAATCGAATCAGGATGATCCGGGTGAGAAGCGACAACACTACCACCTGAGCCACCGTGGGGTCAGCGTTGTTGCCGGACGTATCACTCCGCTAACTCCACTATAGTTGTGAGTCCAGCCTCAATGAATACGGCACTGACAACAAAGCGCGTGACGAAAGTGTACCGCTGGCCGAATATTCAAAACATGTTTTTATTTATATACTTGCTTTAGGTTACACAAGAAGTTTTTTAAACGTTTACATTTAATTGTAACGTGATCATGACATTCTTCTGAGTGCGACAGTATACATTTTATTCCCTAATAATGTCTGGTCGTTTTTAGCTGTTTTAGGAAAAGGTTAAAACTCATTATATTTTGCATGCAGAAGCTTGAAATTAATAAATGTTATCACAAATACAACAGTGATCACTTGCTGAATAAGAATTATTTTTGTCACTCAGTTTATTTTATAAAAACAGTAAAGTCGACGTATCGGAAAAAACGGTAAAAATTTCCCGCTTTTTGGAACATTTCTGTTTTTAAAACAGTATTATTCATTCTGAGAACCATTTTTTGAAACTTGAGTATAAGCAGAACAACGTGAAAAATTTAATGGTGTTCATTAGTTTTTCTACGACTTTTTATGGCATCTACACCAGTTCAATGTGAGGGGGTCTATAATAAAAAAATCCGATAATAGTAATGACAATCGAATTTGTTAAAAGTTATTTTTTTAAGAAAATCATATGAACTGTGAACTGACTGACTTCGTTTGTAAGCAGCAGATTAATTGTAATTAAGTAGTTATAAAAACGATGACCAAATCTTTAAATATCTCTAATGGTTTATAAATTTTATGTTACGAAATTTTCTCCAAAGGAAAGACGCGAGTTTGGTGCATCCTGTATGTTTTACTCCATTATCACATGCATTTCACGAGATTTTCTTGTCTTTGTATTGATTATTTTATGGCTTTCTATTTCGAAGTAAATTTCGGACTTCCCCTTTCGCCTGTTTGTCACACGTTTCGAACGTACTTTCTTTGCCACTCGTACATCATCAATCATCTGTTGTTGACCTAACCTAACCTAAAAAGTATTTTTGATCATGAAGTATTCTATTACGCCCTATTACCTGCAACTATTCTACCTACCTTTTTCAGTATATCAATTACCTTATCAATTTCACCAAAATATTTAAAGGACTATAATTGCTCAGTTTTTATGTTTCTAATAAGCAGTGTTGCATCGAAAGATATATTAGTTATATTATAAAAAAATATGACAAAATTCCCTCGAACTTTGGGCGCTAGTCCTAGTGAAAAATCCCACGCTCATTGAATATTCTTTCTTTCTTCCCTCCCCAACCCCCACATTCGTTTTATCAAAAGTGTTTGGAAACCGCCATCTTCCGCTTTATGAACACGACTCGAGATTTCCTTTATATTTCCGCCTCGAAGCGACTCAAACGACAAATTTCTCGTACGGCGGATGTTGCATCATGAGAAGTAACTAATGAAATTTCCTCTCTTGAGGATATTCAACCCTCTCCACCCCGCAGTTGGACATTATGTAAAGCGGATTGGTGAGTTGCATCACTTTTTCGAGTTTATTTCGATGGAAATTGGCGCGAATCGGAAGGCGAGGAGACGGAAGTTGCTGGTGAGCATCGATTGAGAGTCGCTGTGCGGGAGAGAGGGACGCGACGGAGAGACGTTTCACCGCCTCTTTAAGAAGAATTTATGACGCGCCGCAGAAGAAACGCATCGCGTCAAAGGAGTGTTCTTTCCTTCGAGGAAAGAGAAGATAAAAGAGATGTCGCTCTTCGCCCGCTCCTTCGCGCCCCGAGGAAGAGATGGTGATGGTGATGATTTTGAATGTTTTAGACGTCGTCCGTGGTGAATTTTCATTCTCGGAAATGACTCGCGGTTGAAACATCCACGCAATGTAATAACTACAGTAGAACCCCTCTTAATCGCCCTCGTATCAACCGGCCTATCCCGTGGAACAGTTATTAATCTCATTCAACGTATATCGTAGCTGGGAGGTCATGAGTCAAACATCGATTGTTTCAAGTTCCTTTTCTGCAAAGTTCCCGGAAAGTGAGAGGGGCTGACATGACGCTTGGTGTGCGATGTGTTCAGTGTTGAGGCGGGCAGAATAGAGAGGGAGTTCGCTAGTTTGATTCTTCTCTAGCTTCCGAGTCTATTTTTCTATGAATCAATTTTTTGTATGTATGTATGCAGTGACGGATCTATGGGGGTGNAAGGGGACTATAGCCCCCCCCCCCATATAATGGATAAAATTGACGTTGATAAATGACATACGTTGTAAAAGTGTTACCACATTATTAATTGTTTAAAATTGTTATTATTTATAATGTTTATTAATTATAATTGTTATTAATAGTATAATTGTTATTAATAATACCAGAATAATAAAATTAATGATACCAGATTAATAACTTTAACAAATAATTGTTGTTATTAATAATACCAGGGCGTTCATTGTTAATTATTGATTTGATGCATTTTATTTAAAGGTAATAGTTGTAAAATTTGTGTTGTAAATCTATAACTTTTAAAGAAAAATGCTCCCCCTTGACTGCGGTCTAGATCCTCCACTGCAGGTAGACAGTGAATCAGTTGTAGATTGTTTGACGGTTCCTTGTGCTGGAAAGTACCTAGGGGTCACGTGACGTTAAGTGACTAATGTTTCAGTCTTTGAATGGGCAGAACGGGGGAGGGGTTCGCTAGTTTGATTCCTCTCTCGCGTTCTATATGTGAATCAGTATGTGCGTTTCTCCTATTTTCTATGAGTCAATTTTTTCTTATAGGTTTTTTGAACGAAAATCGATTTTTTACGGCAACCTCTTATGAACCCGACTAGGCCGGTTAAGAGGGGTCGTACTGTAAATATTTATTACCAACTAAGCTATTAGAAACTGCTTATGACCACGTGGTAATTTACCCTTCGGAGGTAAGTCAGGAACCTTTCCATCAATTCCGATCCAAATGAAAACATAAAAACACAGACCTCGTCAACTGGTCTAAGATTTGAACCCGAATTCTTAGGATTGAGAAGAATTCAGTGGAAGAAGGAATCAGTATTTAAATTATACACGAATCTGATGTAAGTGGAAGATATATAATTTAAATTACGTTGCTCAGTTTGACCGACTGTTACCAGTCTACTGGTTGCGTCTTCACCTCCACGATATCACGAAGCGCTGTTGCGTGGATTCAAACCCTGTTCGCTCGAATTGGGTGAGTTTTTCTGGTGGAGTTTCCCCTGCGTAATCAAGACCAATGTTGACTCGGTACCATACGTTCCCTGGCACTCCGACAGCTCTCCTTCCCAATTCGCTTTCCCACGAGCAGGCCTCATGGCCAGGACCTCGTCATGAGGCGAGAAATCATAAAATAATAAATATATACTTTATTTCACGCACTCATAGGACGTCCATTACATATGAATTTTTGGGAGAGAGGTTTGCTAGGGATATAGTTTGTCTTCTTACATCGGAGAGTTGAAGTACATTTTATGTCTTGCATTTCTACATTTAATCACGAGTGGTGGCGTACGCATAAATTAATCTGAGGTGTGGTTTGGAGAGGGTCTAACCTTCGCAGTGTAAAAGCTTGTCGATCTTAATATTTTGGAGAATTTGAACTTCGTGCCCAAACAAACACACCGTTAATAGCAAACAATTAGTCTTTCTATTATTCCTCAGGGTTCGGCCACAAATGAATGACGTCACAAATGTTACGAATCATTAACATTTATGATTTATAAGAATTACATACACGAATCACCTTCCTTTGTATTCACATGATCAGTGTAATTGCCCCTCTAATTCACTATGATTCCCTTCCTATGAAGTATCTCGAACCTCATTGATCATGAGCACCTGTATTTCATGACCATTATACCAACTTAGTATTTTGAATTTAAAATACTTTGATACTAGAAAACAATATTGTCTCGGAATATATTTTGTTCAAATATTTATTTCAAACACGTTACATCGTGAATCAACAATAATAAAGTTTCTTATATTTATACTACTGGTCAATTACATACTAATGATTTTATTTGCACACTCAATACAATATTATTATTTATCTATATAAAGGAAAGACTGAAAAAAACGAACATAAACTTTTCTTATATTTTTGTTTTTATCTGTTTCGGTCTCGCCTAAAGATAATACCTGTCTAAATTACTATCGCATCAGGCATGTTGTTTACAAGATTTTGGAATTATTTGATGGTTAAGATTTCAAACCATTCTAATTTACCAGGATTTGATTGTTTTTTGACGCGTTTTGATACGGTCGTATTTGTTTGCTTTCTGTTAATAGAAATTTTGTGTTGGAACATCCTATCCTTAAACATAAGCTTTCAGAAAATTTTGTATAGACAATGGTGTAGGGACTTTGTGTGGGGTGATTTTTTTTTTTTTTTTTTGAGTTTAAGTCACACTTAACGAACATTTTCTTTTGCAAATATTTAATTAATTCTAATAACTGATTCATTGCTGTAGACACCGCTGGATATTGCGGTATTCTCCGGTCGGGTTGTATTATTGTAATTTACTTTAAAAACTAAAATAAGGAAAAGGGACAATATAAAGAAAAGTACACTGTATTGCTTCGGTAGTATTTATTAGACCTTGAGTTAAAGCGACTTTAGTTTATTTTTGTGAATGACACCTTTTTTGTATTTGAGTTTGTTAAAATGTTTTTATTCATTTGTTTTTCTTGATGTCATTTGAGTTCGGGATTTTCGCGTTCGTCTGTGGTTATTACTTTCATTCACGTGTAGCATATCCGGTTGGAGTAAATAAAATTTACTTTTAATGTGAAGAGAAGGAATCTAGTAAAATTCAACGTATTCACATGACGCAAAAGGCAAAAGCGAAATAGTAAAATCTATAACTTGATTCTGGATGTGGTGAAAGTCATGGCTTATTGCAAAATTACTAAAATTTGAACGATGTAATAATAATAATTAGATCTCAGAAATGAATAAAGAGATAAAAACACTAAAAGAAGTTACTAATCACAAAAATATTGAGTGACTTTCAAATTAATACAAGGAAGGTCTAACATTCGAGATTTGTGAACCACTTTTTTTCTTAACTCTTATTTGAAATCTAAAAATCGTCAATCAATATAATTTATTGAAATCTAAGCACTCTCAAAAGCGAGATGTTTGGCTTTTTATTATATTGATCAAATTTTCTAATATGTGAATCTTTTTTTGAAAATAAGTTAATATTTTTCAATAAACGGAAAAGTTAAGTTTAATTCGATTAAACGTGAAGAAACTTATTAGGATTCTCGCGTCTCTGTGTGCGTGTTTTCTTTTCTTCAAAATGACGATGAAAAAGCGTTAGTTGGTGGATGAATTGATGACGGAAGGAAATCGCTGTGTAAAAACAAGTGAGAAGTGTTCAGAACACGTTGTCTCTGCAACTTGAATGATTATCGCATTATTTATTATACGATATTGTATTCGTTTATAATCTAATTAGTAAAGAATTAAGCTAAAATTGCATTGCATACTGGGCACGTGAGGTGCACAAACTCTTCTGAATGACTGTGGAAATTGGAGTGTCACCGACACCATGCTATTTTCCGTGACAAGCGCGACGATAATTAAGAAATAACGAAATCAACGCACTTAAGTGAGTCCGGGAGCTTTGGAGGATAATGTCTGTGATGAGAAATTATTCGCCTGTGGAATTGTTCGAGGAGGAGGAGGAGGAGGTGGCGGCGGCGGCGGTGCGAAGTGGGAGGAAAGCAAACGTTTTGTGTTCGGAGGAGACAGAAGGTTAAATGAGGAAAGGGGATGAAACGGAGAGGAGGAGAAAGGGGAGAAGTGCTAGAGAGAGACAGAGAAATGAAGCAAGCAAAGCAACCAACCAAACCCCGCGCCTACGTCACAACCAACCGAAGCATAAACCCATTTTCCAATCGTGGAAGAGCTTGTTGATCGCTGAGGTGTCGATGAGGGGAAAATGAAGGATAAGGGTTGTGGAGGGGGTGGGGGTGAAAGGGGGAGTGGTTGTCGCTGGAGGCGTGTGGGTGGGTGGCGAAGCGTCGCTTTTGCCAAGTGGAAGCCAAAATAAAAAATTAGGCGTAATTTGCGATCGGTTGTATAACGAAGCGCAAGCGATACAGATTGGAACCGACATCGCTGACGGAGGAGGAGGTGGAGGAACAAGTCCGTGTAACGAGCAAAAGCTGTTTGCAACCTCAACTCTCTTGCCACCGGTGCGACATGGAGGAATATTTATTCAACACAGAACATTGTTATACAACAAATATTATTTAATACCCGATCAATTTACATAGTGTTATACAAAGAATAAATTCCCAATACTGGTAAACAAGTTAACTGTGATGGGTCTGGTTAACGTACACACTAAACTCAACTCTAAAGAAAATATAAAAAACAATAATAAATTACTCTCAAAGCGTAGGTTTTTTAATATAAATATAATTATTAAATATTAAACGTTAACATTGTTATCATAACTATATTGTTTAACATATTATAATCTTTAAAAATTGATCTATAATTTTTAAATATTAGATGTAATCCATCTTTTTAATTTTACTTTTCTCAATGCTTTATTGGATATTACTTTTAGTTCATTAGGCAAACTATACTGCTTTAATATTACCATTTTTGGTACTTACACTTTTGTACATCTAATATCATGTAATATGCTTTTTTTCTAATTTGACTAGAGTATCAAAATTATTCATGAGCTTATCTTAATGAAATTGGAAGTAATTAAATGAAACCAAGTGTTCAAAGTTAAGCGAATTTCTTTCAACAATGAACTTATTTTTATTAATAATTTTTAACATTCTACTTTGTGTCTCTGGAGGAAGGATAAATTGTTTACATACTTACATCCCGAAGCTATGTTGCCATAATGCACCAAACTAAGAAAAAAAACATTAGATCTCATTCGTTTATCAAACCAGAAAATTTTACAAAGTAAAATCCTAAAGAGGTATATTAATTACCTGAACGCAGGTCTGGTACAAAAGAACGTACTTACTAAAAAGAAAATCATACTAACTAACTTATTGTTTATCATGTAATCATTAACAATTGTATTGCTGAAGTATTGTAGCTAGTTAAACAGGCAAAAGCAGTGTTTTAACAATTACACAAATTTAAACTAGTAACAAAAACATAAAATAATATATACTAATATCTAAACATTAGTCCTAAACCATTTCTTTAATTTGTTTTTCATAGTTCCTTTTTTATAAGTTAACGTTTTTAGATTATTTGGCAATAAATTAAATCAATATATTACCTTGTTATTTTTTTATCGACGTGTTTTTCTAGAAATGATGTGAAAAGTCAATAATATATATTTTCAATAGATTTAGACAAAACTGCTGAGTAATAAATTTACTTAGGCTTACCTGTCTTGTGTTAATTTATACGACAGTAAAAATATTTTTTATGGTATTTTCTACGCGTTTTAGTTGAGATTGTCTTGTTTCCTCAAAGGTGTAACAGGGTTAGGAAGATAGTTGCATTGCTTGACTCACAAGGCTCTCTTTAAACATACAGTAACATCAAGTTCACTTTTACTTATATTTACAACATGCAGACTAATAATAGGCAATGTCCACAGTAGTGGAAGGGAAAGAGGTGTAAATTACTGTATTGCAACACTGGTCCCACTATTACAACAAACATTTGACTCTCAAGTGCTTCTAACTACGTAACAAATAAGAGTGTCATGATATGCCCTTATTTCATCTAATCGATTTTACCATGGAGGATACAGATAATAGTAAATTTATTGTCAAAAAAGCAGTACAAACTACGTATGACCACGTGAAGGACAATAACCTAATTTACTCCCCTGAAGCAAGCAAGGGACCATTCCATCAATTCCGATCAAGGGCCCTAAGGCAGAGGCGAATTAAAAAATTCCTAGATAAGATAAAAAGTTAACTGTGAGTTATAATACTAATATAATGTCAATATGTTTGTAATTTAACACAAAAAATTTATTTTACATGTTCAAATTATTTTCTTACTAGATTATTCTGAGTATAGTGTTTACAAATCATAAGAATTTAAATAACACTAAATTCACGATTTATTGTTCCAATAAACGCGCCCCTAGACAAAGCCTAGAGGACCTGTATAAGAAATCCGCCTCTATCCGAAGGAAAACCGGAGCAAAACCCGGGCCAGGATGGGGCAACCTCAACTCTAAATTTAAAAAAGAAGGAAAGATTTGCACCACTTTTTTGTTTTTCCGTTTCGTCTATTTGTCTTAGACGCGTGCCCTAGTTCATAAATTGTCTCCCAGGTAGTTGAAACACACCTCAAGATTCATTGTTCCTACGGGAAAATATTTTTTAAACCCATATTTGTTGATTATATTTAACATAATAGACAGCGCGCTAAGCTGAAAGTCCCGAGCTCGAATCTCGGTCCTGTCACCCATTTTCATCCAACATAACATAATTAATCTGTTACCTGGCCGTGTGGTTCACCTCAATTTAAGAGATTTCTGTATTTTCATATTTGTTAACAATATAATGTCATGGATGTTAGTTTCAGTGAATCAAATATACAGCTTTTAAAATATTACAAAAATATTACAGAAATTATCAAATATGTGTCAAAAATGTAGAACGAAATCATGAACGGAAAAGTATATTGTCTGTAAATAAATCTTTATAATGACAAGTCGTTCGTTGAATTATAGAAAAATATATGAAGAAAAGTTTTATAGCAATTATTATAAAAATTGAACTGTCTTTCACAAAGTAATTAATCAAACCAATAATTGTTGTGTGAATCGGATACTTATCATATTTTTGGCTTCATTTATTTTTTTGTTTCAGTCAATTGCTCTTGAATCAAAGAATCACGATTCTTATCAAATAGACTAAACGAAACTATAAATAATTTAAAATATTAACGAATATTTTCTCTCCTACGATTTAACTAGTAAGCAAAGTAAATTTAATATAATAGGCAGCAAAATTTCATTAAAGAATTAAATTAGTATTTTTAGAACAGATGTTTTTCTTCGCTTAAAAATATTACCGACGTGAGACAGTTTTTAAAATAATACGAGGAGGCGTAAACAAACGAGAAACAAGAATGAGAATCATTACTAATAACAGTCCTTGGGCTTTTTGTTAAGGCATCGTCCGAAAGTTTATTTTCATTTAAAAATTTTCGAGAAGACAGGCACATCCTATGCTCGTTCTGTTCTTCATTTTTGCTGCGTATTTTTCACAGTGTTTCTCAAATGACATTTTGCTAATTGCATTACAACTTAAGATTTTTCTTCGAGAACAAATCGAATTTTCATAATAATAACGAGTCGTTTGCTGATGCGCATTGTCCTTGCATTAGAGACGGAAAAATTGGTCTCGCAGAATTAAAATCCGAGAAAAGGAANAAAAAAAAAAAAAAAAAATGGAGTCTCTGGTGATACATAAAATTTTGCTCGTTTAAATTCTCTTGATACTTTGTAACACCTCCGTTCCAGAGGCACAAGAGCAAGAAATGAGATAGAGGATGCCACATTATTTTGCTGAATTTCGGTTTGCAGTGCAAGTCCCCTTGGAACGTCATGGCTAAGGCATCGTAAGAGAATAGGTCGTGGGTTTGATCCCGGAGTGAACCTACTTTATCCTGTGTTCTCCCAATATAACGCCGTCGATTTGAACAGCGATTGGCGATTCCGGATACATATTACACAATCAGATAACACTAGCACTGACCGCTGAGAAATTATCAGAGCTGCATATTCTATGCCATCTCAAAATTTCTCGAAATGCGATACAACTCATTTTCCTTCTCAGTTATCCTTTATATAATTAATCTTAATGAAAAAAATGTATATTAGTACTTTTATTTTTATTGAAGTAAAACAATGTAGGTATGTGTTTCTAATAAACGTCAACTTAGCATTTTCTTAAACATTAACCCTTCGAATGATTAAAATATTCATAGGAGATATATGTGATTTAGAAATTAAGATATTGCATCTTAAATTTAAAAAAACAAAACAACAACTTTGTGTAATATGTTTAAATTTAGAAATGTATAACATCTCTCTCCGAACTATACTGTCGTTGAAAATTTGGGCTAGGGTGAGCTATTGCCTGCAAATCCTGAGCAGTTATAATAAAACACGTATTTCCTTTTTTCATTCTACTTAAGTTAGATGGATAATAAATTATCTAGTACTTAATATGCATGATTATCATTACAAATAGTTGAAGTGAAGCACTATTTTTTACGTAAAGGCAGACATCACTATCCGGTGATCCCTTTTCCTCACCAAGTGTTTCAGTCTATGCAGGTTCTGCATCTACAGTGTGTTTCTCGAAATTTGCTGTCTTTGCAGACAACAATGATCCCGATCTGAATTACTTCTCTGATTAGAATTTGATAATGAACGTGATTTATTAATAACATTTTAATAATAATTCTGTATTTCTGTTGTTCTTTATTTGAGTCGGAGAAATAATTATCGTTTCATCCCAGGCCTGCTGATGGAGTTAATTCCTCACGAATCAGAGTGGCATTGTGCCGCAGGTAAGAGACCCAATAATTTACTCTCTTTAACATTAATAATAAATAGCTTAAATATCGAATTGATTAATTTTGTGTAGTCATTCCTACTTAGTACGTCGCCAGTTTTACCTATCACTTACGAGTAGTTGTAGCATATACGCAAAATAATGAGTTAGAAAGGGAAATGTGAAGGGAGGTGCTCTAAAAGGGTGAATCGAGTGTCCGGGTTATTAATCGTAAAATGTGCGATGAATAATTATTAAAAATAGATCATTGTTTTTGTTGTCTCACGGTCGTGTTTGTATATTTAATATTTGAATATTGGATTAATTGTGTAGTTGAATTATTTATTTACAAATTTTCAATTTCTGTTCTGTGTAATACATATATTTTTTGTTTACTCCATTATATTGCCTTATATTTTGCCACCGGGTACATTGGCAGTTCAATAAATATTAAACATATAAGATCACCACCGATGTGTCGCGTGAAAATTTTTAACTCCCCCTGTACTTGAACGTCTTCCCGATTTCTTTTCCTGTCGCCTTTTTATTTTCCTTCTTCTCTTTTTTCCTCTTCGCTCCCAAGTCGAAGCAGCTTTGCCTCTAAAGTAATTACTATATAGAATAATTCCATTGGCATAAAAATACGAAACGCGACGCTTCCTTACACCGTTGATTTTCCTCCGACACAATCGTTTTCTCTCCCCCCCTTCCCCCGTCCCCCTTCGTAACTCCCCTCACCCCCCGACGCCGTCCCCCTCCCTCCGCCTGTTCTTATTCTCTTGAATAAGAACTAATTTCTTACTCTGCACTGAACTGTAATTTGCTGGGCTTCAATGCGAGTTTGGAAAACTCCCGCCCGCGGCGCTGGCGTCGTGGAAGAGGAGTGGGGGAGGATTTGACTTTCACGATGCTGTGACTTCAAAAGTTAAGAGTTGAATGGGGCATAACTACGGCGAGCGGGAGAGCGGCACGCGTAGGGCGTGAATATTCATGAGGGAGGGGAAGGCTGGGGAGGGGAGGGGAGGGTCTGTGTCTTTTGCGTTGGTGTTTTGTGACGGTGGATTGGGGAAGGGTTGGGG
>NNCF01126611.1:551111-569588 GCA_002313205.1 Laupala kohalensis | reverse complement strand
ATTTTCTCTTACTGTATTTATTAATATTATTAAGAAGTGATCGTAATGCAACGCGCGTCAGGAAGATAGAAAGAAGTAAAAGAGAAGTTGAAACCAGAAGATGAAGTGAGTTGAGGGAGTTTCCTCTCGAATTTGTGAACGTTTTTGGTCTGAATTAGAGCTAGAACTATAGTACTAGGATGCAAGAACATATAAGGCCACTTTTTATCCCATATATAGTGAATTTCGTAGAAATTTTTAGAGCTGTTATCGAGAACAAAAGAAAAATATTTGTATTCATAAAAGACAATACATGTTGCTTAATATTATACGCTGAAATAGATGATTCTGCTTCTCTGAGTACAACCATCAGTTCCATATCGCTAAATAGATCAATATGAAATAATGTAAATGAAGGTTAAGAATCTTCTTTGAATTGAGGAATACTTTCGTTTAATTTGTTAAATAATAGTCAATGAACAATGTATTATATTGATATAGTATAATACTCATTACACTCTCAAATAAATGTCGCTGGAGGGTGGCGAGGCAGAGGTCACCGCTGAGTTACGTGCCTGCTCGTCTGACTCCCATAAAAGACCCAGAGGTGATTAAATGTGTTGTAATTATTTACGTATATTCTACATATTTAATGGTAATCCTGGATACGTAAACGTTAAAGCAAATACTTTTATGATATTTTGAGAATTTATTTGTAAATGTACCTAGTTGCACTCATGAAATATCAATGTATGTAAATATTTAAATATTGTAAGTTATTAAAAAATGAGAACAATCTATAGTCTACTTCATAATGTCTTTCAAATGGAATCTGGGGTTAAGAGAAAACACTTTTTATTTGCACATTTATTTGGAAGTATATATTTTATATGTATGTAGGCAGGGCCAAGGTCTAACTCAAGGTATTTATTTTGTGCCTTCGAATGCTCAGGAATCGATCCCACGACCTTCCGCCCAGCAGTAGATGGAGAGCGAACACCGCTACCGTTACGCCAGGGTTGTCGACAGACTAGGATAGCCATATAAAGTATTAGGTTCTACCCGTGGCTTAGGTGGTAGGCCTTCTCACCGAGTCATCCCGGGTTCGATTCCCGAAGGGGCCAGAAAATTTGTAGCTTTTCACATTAAAGTCCCAGTTCTTATAGCTGAAACTACTGAAAAGCCAACCTTCCTTCCTCTATCCAGCTCCTCCTAGTATCAGTAACTCTAACTATTACTAACCACTTCTACTAACCCCTGCACGTGAACCAAGTTGTAGATAAACACAGCTAACCGGCTCACCTACTAACAATGCCCTACCATCCAACTCCTAACGCTTATCGCTCCATGTACATAAGATTCAATAGCACGCTACACTTCCCATTTACAAATACAACAATATATATGAAGTATTCTTTGGAATGTCTACACAGAGTACTCATGCGAGATATGTCGGTGGAACTTGATTTTATCTTGACAATTTTGATCATCAGGTACATTGATAATATGAAATATTCGAATGCTCAAGTTGGCAGTATTGGACACCTCAACATATTTCATAATGTACTTAATTTCACGTAACTTCACTGCACGGTAAAAAATACCTGACCTGGGGTAGCTAATGTATTGGCTGCCAGCCGGACAGACAATACATGAGCTCGCACAGCTAACATCCGTGTGCTACGTCATGAATTTTCGTCCTTCTGTATCACAGTGTACAGCATTAACTCGCGCAGCTTAAGTAGCTAATCTACAAGATAAGAAAACGGAACGTATAATACAGGATGTTGCCAACCAGTAAGAATTTGGGGCAGCTTATTTGGGGCAGCTGCAGCGTAAGCTGTGGCAGCTAATGGTGCTGTCTGTCCGCTGGACAGCCGACGTGTGATCACAGCTAACGTTAGGCTGAGTTATCCAACTTATTATTTTCCGTTTGAGAGACAATGTACCCTAAGAATATAAAAACGACCCATGAAGGGGAACACACTAAGTTTATTAGTTTATTGTTGAGTAGTATCAGTAAATTACTCCATTGTCCTCAACGTTGTCATAGGTAGTTTGTAACTGCTTTCTTCACAATNTAGATGTGTATAAGAGACAGCTGTATCACAGTGTACAGCATTAACTCGCGCAGCTTAAGTAGCTAATCTACAAGATAAGAAAACGGAACGTATAATACAGGATGTTGCCAACCAGTAAGAATTTGGGGCAGCTTATTTGGGGCAGCTGCAGCGTAAGCTGTGGCAGCTAATGGTGCTGTCTGTCCGCTGGACAGCCGACGTGTGATCACAGCTAACGTTAGGCTGAGTTATCCAACTTATTATTTTCCGTTTGAGAGACAATGTACCCTAAGAATATAAAAACGACCCATGAAGGGGAACACACTAAGTTTATTAGTTTATTGTTGAGTAGTATCAGTAAATTACTCCATTGTCCTCAACGTTGTCATAGGTAGTTTGTAACTGCTTTCTTCACAATAAATTATTTACATACTGCCAGTTATAAATAATGTTGGTACAAGACTTATGCACAGTGTTGCCAATGCTTTTACTTCGCCATCGTCCATAAGGATAATGACAAGTGTATCTCACGTTATGTTCGTAGTACTTTCGGATTTCTTTAAACTTGAATTTACCACCATTGGCCATCAATTCAATTCACTTGCTCTTTTGGCGCGATTCTATCTGCATGGAACGTGTGAAATGAAGTTACCTTGTGTCTTGTTAGTATTACCTTGTATTTTTACAGTAAATAGTCACTTTTGGGACTATTAATATTTTTCGGATATTACTTAAATTCGTGGAAGTTGGCAATTGTGTTCGGCAGCCATATTTCATTGTTTTGGGTAAAGTTACGCGACTTGGTGTATACGACAGTGGGTCCTACCTTGCGTTGTCTTGCAAAAATTAGTGCAGTAAGTGAACAATGTGTATATCAAAACATTAAAAACAGGTATAATGGATCTGCTTNTCAAAACATTAAAAACAGGAATAATGGATCTGCTTTCCTTCGTGAACGACTAAACACAAACTATCAATTTGGCCAATTCTTCTTCCGTTCTCATGTCGTAATGTGTTGCTTTTGAATCATCACGACCTTCATGTGTGTGCCGTTGTTGGACACTATCTACCGATGAACCAGTGTAAACATGAATGCATATATGGAGTCACATCACTACTACTGATTTTTTTGGAAGCAGTAGTGAGCTTTTGATCGTCAGCGGAGGAATTTTCTTTAGAACGCGATTCGACTTCAACCGATTCTGCATTCTTTTCTATTCTCATGTTCCATCAATACTTACCATACTTTCACATGGAGGGCTCTACCTACCTGGTTGTTGGCGGACCCTTTAGTCTTAATGATAATAATAATAATATATTTAGAAAAGTTATAATAGTATTTTCACCAATATCAAAGAATATAACTTCAATATTTTAGATCAAATTGTCTGGTCGAATCGAGACCCTGATCTGTTACCAGCTTGGCCAGTTAATCCAAGAAAAATCCATTTTGTCCAAAAATACCCTAAATTTTCAGGTTATCGCGATTAAACAAGTAAGGAAGACGTCAATGTAACTAATTTTATTGTATATTATATACGGAATACATATATGAACACGAAAATATTGATTCATAGAAAAATAAACTCAAAAGCAAGAGGGAAATGAAATTGGCGAACTCCCTCTCACTCCTCGGTTCAAACCGCCACAAAACACACACATTGCACATCTAACGTCGCGTCACGCGTTTTACTTTCTAGAAATTGTCTAGCAAACCATCATTGTTGGAACCACTACTAGATTCCTATCATACGATGAAAGAGAGAAAGAATCTGTTCCACAAGAGATGCCGGATGGTCCGAGGATGGTTAAGGTCCAATTTCACTAAGTTCGTTCAATGCTTTAAACGAGATTTTCTGTGCCGTAAATCGTGGTTATTAAAATGCGCTTTTTACCAACTTGGATTAACGAGAAAATCGCGATTTACACTTAAGCGCTCGGGGACCTGTTCGATTACCTGTTCAAATCGCGATTTTCTTCAGCCCTGCAAGAAATTTTGAATTCATTTTGCTTGTTTGCTTGTAGCTCGATTTATAGGTTAGGTTCTGTGGCCGCTGCTTCCTCCGGTGCCCGTTAGTGGCGCTGGCGAACAACAAGATGTATTTTTCGCCCGACATTTGTGTACATTTTACCCATAATACACAGCAAAACTACTACCAACCTAGAGAATTCTTCAGAAACATTGATCAACATAATCGACGATTAGTTTTGCTCCGTGAAAGGCATAAAATATAATTGCGATTCCATTTACTAAATCACGTTTAAGGAAATCGCGATTATTCTACTTTCAATGAAATTGGGCCTAAGAAAGGTTCTCGTGTAATGGGAAGTTTATGAAGGATTCTATCGCCATGTATTTTGCGAAGTGATTGTAACGCAAAGTCACCGCCATGTTACGAGCCAGAGACTCCTGCGACAGTCGAACCAGATGTGACGAAGAGAGGATTCTCTCGTGGGTGGGGGTGGGGGACTATTATCTGTTGACGACAAGCAGCCATTCTTCCCCACACACTGGAGCCTTTGTGGCCCTTTTGTGACGCCGCTCTTGTTCTGATAGTGCTCGTATCCCTGCCCCCTTCCTCCCCCACCAGTCCGCGATGACGCAGGCACTAACTCGGCGCCGCCTCACCAGGGGCGCTGCCATCGGAGCTTCGTGGCATCGCTTCTCGGATGCGCTATCAGCATATTTGCGCTGTTTCGTTGAGAGTTGATCTCCACTTCCGTTGCCCAAAGTGGGGGCGAGGAGGAGTCATTCTGTGGTGCGAATAGCCTCTACACGATTATATTGATTATGTTACGTACTTTATTTTATTCTTTTATTTGCAAGTAGTATATCCGCTACTGCCCTTGGGCCCTTGATCGGAATTGATGGGATGGTCCCTTGCTTGTTTCCTGAGAGTATCGTAGTTTATTGCCCCCCCCCCACGTGGACACGCGACGCAGTTTGCAACTTTTGCTCTTTCGACAAAGTTTATTTCTTTATTTTATTATTTATTGAATGATGAATGATTTATTTATATACTTTTTCAATGTTCTAAATTAGTGAAACAGACGACCTTATTTTCCCAGACACTTTTCATATTCAAATACATATTCTTTGTAACGTTTCGACTCCCACTGTAGGTCTTCGTCAGGAAACTACTGACAATATTCGGTCGCTGATTAAGATGCCGGAAATGAGACGAAGAGTTCACACAAATGAGTTCGNTATATATATATATATATATATATATATAACCGCATTTTTATAGAGTTATTAGTTATTGTAATAGTTACGATTTATAAACAATATTTTCAGAATTATCTATGGTTCGATGATAATACGTTATTGTGAACTAACTGTTTTTGTGTTTTATCAAATACAAATTTGCTTGTATCCTGTTAATATTATAACACGTAGCGAACTACTTTTTTTAAATTTTAGTAGTGTACTGAAATATTAAATCCGTAATTGCCTTTCAGCCCTTGATCGGAAATGATGTGGTGGTCCCTTGTTTGCTTCCGGAGAGTAAACTACTTTATTGTCCTCCTAGTGGTCATATGCAGGATGTAAGTGCTCTTTTGACATGAAATTTATAGATTATATATTTATGTTGTTTACATTTAAAATGTAATTTTTCGTGTATTCCTTCACATTGTGTGCTCTCTCTCTCTTTCTCCGTCCCATCAGCTTCCGTAAGAAACCATTTTCCCTCTTTTTTTCTATTTTCACCTAATACTTTTGAAAATTACCATTTTCTGATGGAAATATTAATAAGGCTCGGCTTGGTGTGAACCATTTTTTATACTTTTCTCGGAACTTTACATCCGGTATGAATTTATAACGCACTCTTCCTTTATCATCCAAGTGGTCTTATGAAGGTTGTAATTGCTTTTATGGAGTGAAATTATTTTATTATTTTATTAATTATTATCTAGAGAGGAGGTAGGAAAGATAAAACTATAATGTTACCCAAAATTATAAAAATTAATGCGTTCAGATATTCGAAAAATACCGATAAAGTCGCAGTCTCGATATTGTGAAGCAAGGTACGTATTTAACTTAGAATATTTTAAGAATGATATGTCGAATATGAAGAATATTTTGATTATCAGAAACAAATATTAACATTTATGATCTACGACAGGAAAAAAATTCCCATCTACATACTAGTTTTAATTATATATTTAAGATAAACAGCTGAAGGAAGCGAAACAAATTGTTCTTAATTCGTTAACGAATTGCTTTCCATCAAATATCATCGATACTTTGAATCGCAAATCGCTGTTGAAGTTAAGTTAGGGATCACGAAGTGAAAATGCGATGACTCAATTGTCGTAATTAAAAACGACGCATTTTGAGCGAACGCACGGGAAATGTTTACGATTTAAAAACATTTTAAAATTCTCACCGCCCTTGAATATGAAGAATATTTTGAATATGAAGAATATTTTGATTCTCACCGCCCTGTTACGAGTGGTTTTCTCACTTACTTTCACAACTCTTACTTGATTATAAATTATGTCAATTCTAGAGTAATATTCACGACTTACGTCATTACATTTATGATTATGATGAACGGAGTAAAAGGTAGTAATCCTCGTTGATGAGTAATTGAAAGTGTTCTACGTATTTAATTGCAAAAATTAATGCACATAAAACCCCACATGATTAACACAACAAGAAACAACAAAGTATGTTACCATAGAAACTGGCTAATCAAAACGAAAAGCTATGTGCGCTCATTGAAAACGAGAGTGAAAGAAGATAGACACATGTATATCTTAGATCTAATTAGACGAATATAATTTAGTGCTATTTTCATGTTCTCGTTTCTCTCATAAATTGGCTAATTTGTTGGTACCAACGTGCATCTTCTTCACTATTTCCTCCAACCATGTCTTTTTTGTTTGTTCGAAAATACAAATTTCTCTTTTATATTTTGTTATTTTTATTTTATTTTTGAAATTGAATTAATAGGGCGCTTTATATTAATTCAATTTTAAAGAGTATATTAATGATATACAATGTGTGGCGAGGTTTTTTGCCATTACGCCTTTCAAATGCCGCTTAAGTAGAGCCGAGGACTGTGCATGCAATGCCCTGGTATTCACTCTCATTGAAAGGGTAGTTGCAATTTTATTTCTAATTTTGTCAATCTTAGTTTTTTAACTTAAAGTGATTGTAATTTTTTTTACATGTCAATTGTATCGAAATTGTAATTTTTAGCATCCTTTAGTGCTTTTATTTAATTTAGTTATAAAGTACTTTTAAAGTATATTGCAACTATGTATTCATTGAGCCACGGGAAACCAACTTTTATGTGGTAGTGTGATGAATGAATATAGCGAGAGATTATTTCGTTCTTTCTTTTACAGCAGAACCCTTCTAAAGTAACCTCGGATCAACCGGTTCTCGTATTAACCGGCCTACCCAGTGGATGTTTTTTCTCGTTCGGCGTATAATTGCTGAGAGGTAGTGATTCAAAACAATTGTAATATTTGTAAATGGGAAATGTAGCGTACTATTGAAGCTTATATACATGGAGCGATAGGAGGTAGGAGTTGGGTGGTAGGCTATTGTTAGTAGGTGGGTCACTTAGCTGGGTTTACCAACAACTTGGCCCACGTGGAGGGGTTAGTAGAAGTAGTTAGTAATAGAGTTATTGATACTAGGAAGTGCTGGACATTAATGTAAAAAGATACTAATTTTCTTTCCTCGTCGAGATTCGAATCCGGAATGACTTGGTGATGAACGACAACACTACAAAACCGGTGGAGCTTCTAAGCAATGATTGTTCCTTTGATGGAAAGTGAAACGGGGTGACGCGACGTTAGCTGTGCAATGTTTGTGTGTTGTGGCGGACAGAACGGGGGAGGAGGAGGAAGTTCGTCATGTCCCCCCCAACTCCCCGAGTATATTTTTCTATGAATCAATTTTTTAGTTTATGTAAGTATGTATGTGGAGTCAGCGTGGCTCAGTGGATAGAGCTCTGAGTTCCTGGCTGGATCGAACCCCGGTGAGGTGGGGTCTCAACATTCAGACTGGCTCCCAGGCCTACTCAGTCTGCTATAAAATGAGTATCAGGATCTATCCTGGGGTCAAACCGGTCGGAGCGAGATGCTGACCACATCTCCTCCTCCTAATGCTAACGGGGTCGAGAAATCGCGCGAACTCTACCCTCCGCGAAGGCCAAAGCCCACAAAGGGCTGTAGTGCCAGATAAGAAGTAGTAGTATGTATGTACATAGAGTACAATAACTTTTCATTTGCTCGTTTATTCGGGATAAGTCAATAAAAACGGAAGCCCTTTTGGAACGAAAATCAGTTTGTCACCGGAACCTCGGATTAATCACCCCCATAGGGGTAACCGGCTTGGGTCTCGGTCCCCATCAGACCGTTTGAGAGGGAGGGGTTCTACTGTACATTACGAAGTATTTAATGGATACAGCAATGATGGTCGGTGAATGGACGATAATGCAGATAGCTTTCACTGTTCAAAACACTCTTCAAAAAGAGTAAAGTAGAAGCGTACTATGACGAAACTTGTAAGGGGTTTACATCATTGTAATTCAAAATACTTTAATTGAAATAGAAAACAGTTTTCTCTTGTCAACACATGTCCAAGTGGAGAGGCGTATTATTCGGTTTAACAAACCTTTTACCCTCTGAAGTACTGGCTTTTCTTTTTTGCGTCGCAAGTGTCTCTAGACATTTCAATTCGTCAGGCAAAGGGTGTCTAAAATGAAATCAGAGTCACATCTAGCATCTGCAAAAGCTTATCAAAGGATTCTAGAAGTGTTCGGTAAAGTATACTTCAGGTTTTTATGATTGTTTAACTATGACTTTTTTCTACTTAGTTAATTTATTATTAAATATTTACAGAAATAATATTCCGTTTTATGCCCTTTTCTGTTTTTTAGATGGAACAAATGGTTTACTATATAAGTAGTATCCATTTCCTTTATATAAATCAAATTATGACTGAAACATGGAATGATAAAAATGTTATAATTTTCGTTATGTTTTAAAAAAATTAACGTGTTTCTTTCGGTTACTCTTGTCCGGGGTTTTAACAAAGTCTGAAGTAATAAACTTTCGATTTTTCTTCAATTGTTGTGAGATATTTGAGAATTTCTGAGCCAATTTGATGTACAAAACCCATTTTCGTAACATGAACTTCTAAATTAAATGTTACGAAAAAATGTCTAGAAGATGAAACCACTCTTTGATATTTCTTTATGAGAATTTGAATAAGACAATTATCAATTCATTATAAATTACTAAACCAAACCATAAAGATCTTACACCTGAATACAACATTACCTTAAGTCAGAAAATCTTCAAAATTCAGAAGCAGCCCACCGTACAAGAATACTCTTTACTTCAACTACTTGTCTTTTGAATATCGAAAACTTATTCCTCACAGATTTGAACTTTTATCACCAACTATTCTATCCTGAGATTTTACACGAAAATCCCTGGAATATTAATTGAGATTGTATTTAATAAATGTATAATTTACGCTTTGTGCAACGTCCCGAGTGAGTTTATATTTATTTGTTTGTACGGATTAATATGGGATGCGAATTTATCCAAAAGTCACCCCAATTTGTACTCCCATTAGGAAACCTTCACCACCCCTGTCCGTACACCCTCGGATAAAGAAATTTCTATCGTCCCTTTCACTTGCAGTGTTCCTCCCCCTTCGGTAAAAAAAAATCCCATAAAAGAAACATCTCTCGACCACCTAAGCCTCTTGCGCATGCTCTCTCGGTCCCTTCCTCTTTTAAACGTCTATTCTCCCCTCTTCGTTCCGTTCCCAAATCGGAAACGGTACAGTGCGCCAATTAATAGTCTCTTTTGTAAAGCGCCCGTCCGGGGACTTCCCGTTATTCCCCCTCCACCATCGCCCGCCCCTATTACCCCGACGGCATTAGCCCCTGCCACCAACTTGTATATGCAATCCGTTGCACGTACACGTCTCACACGTTTGCAGTCAAGGAAGGGGAACCGTTTCAACTCGCGCCGCGAAAATAATAACCTCGCTAAAATGCTCGTGAGTGCTAGGAGGGTGTGTATCTTTTAAGGGCGTGGTAGTTTCGGATGTATGCTTGTGTGAGATATTTACTGTACATGGTGTTTTTATTTGTTCCCGGATGTCTTCTATTGGCGAGATTTCTTTGTGAGCACCTTGGTATTGGTCTTCAGTTTAGAAAAGAAAGACATGTTCTTAGTAACGAGAAATGTTGACGTGATCGAAATTTTGAATCGATCATAGGTCATGAAAAGTGCATTTAATTATGTACACAAGTATTTAAATAATTTTAGTTTCTCTCCAATCCAGGACAAGAATGAAAGTTGATTAAAATTTCCCTCCCAATGGTAAAGATCGTAACTCAAAAGACACCTCCATTTGTACCATACATTTTCTGTATTCTCTCCAACGGCTTCAAAAGAAAACAAAATTAATGCGGTTTTATATTTCAGAGCTGTACACCACAATGTGGTCTTGACACACTTTTTGAAAGTTATCTGCTTCGGTATCAGCGTACTATTTCCTGTGGGGCGTACTATGTTTCTCTCGCCGTCTTTCGCCCCATGAATTCTAATTCCCTACGCTTCCTCCTTTTACATGCGCCTGTGTTATCGCGAAAGTTAACTCCCACCTATAAATCGTCTTCTTTACGACTGCTTATGCTCTTTGTGCGAACTTCACAAGCACTATTACGAATGGTTTTTGTGCTCTCCGGAGGAACATACGACTCCGAGTCGCTATCTTTGAATTGTTTTTCTCTGCCGCTCGCATTGTATTAGAGGGAGTATTTTTGGGGATAATTATTATCTGGAATTATCGATATTAAGTTTCTAGAAAATATAATGGGATTCAATAGGATTAAAGCAAAGATTCATATTTATGTTGATGCGAATTAATTCGTAGGGGAGTAAAATTTGTATGAAGAATAATTGAGACATTCTATATTCTCGGAATTTTTATCCGTAGAATCAAATGTATTAATTAAATTTTGGAGCTAACGTGTACTATTAAAGTGAAATGAATGGAACGACAGAAGCATCATGACTTGATCTTTAATTTTCAGGATCTCTTCTTAAGAGAAGATAACAGGGCTTTGCAAATTTTTGATTTTGACCTTTTATACCTTAAAAACGCTTCCACAAAATATTACAAATATCTGACAATTCAAAGTGGTTTAAAATTGAAATTACATGCGTTTCTAGTACATTTGCAGTTTTTCAAAACTAATTTTTTCATTACAAATGTATCTTTTCTTTGGCAAACAGCCAACGAAAAATGTTTGAAGGTTTTTAATGTAGCAGCAAGGACGTATTTGGGTACTAGAATATTAGAAATACAAACTTTTACAAAGATCGAAATTTTTTCGTAATAAGGTAAGATTTTTTTGTTAAAGATTGAATAGTTTATTTCTCCGTAACTGAATTCTGATTTTCATAATGCTTGTTCTCGAAAGAAAATGTTGTGTTAGTAATATGCTGTTGAAAATTGCATAAATATCGTCATAAATTATCTCGGCAAAGGTACTTAAAAATATTTGCTATAAAAAATAATAAACTATGGTCTTAAAAACGTAGTAAAATTTAACATTGATTTTTATATGATACTGTAATTAATCAAAGTTCTGTTTCAAATCGAGAAGTGTTATCTTTAAAATTGAAAGAACAATATTATCTAAAAATGAAGTGAGCATTTTCATTGACATTTCTTGTTACGGATTGTCGAGAGAGCAGCGCTAAATGTCGTAGATATTTTCCGACTTGTATGTAGTCATTTTACAAAATTAATTGTTATAAACTCACATGGTTAATATTTTTAGAACAAACGATTGAAAAATAATTTAAAAAATGGTTGCTTTATAATGTGAAAAATAATATATATGTAAAAACGTGAAAAAAAGTTCTACTGGTGATCATTAATATTACTAATGTATCTGTGAGTAAAGTTTTGGATGAGTGAGGTGGCTATGTAAAAATGAGCTTTGACATATAATTGTAGGAGTTAAATACTCAAAAGCAACATACGACGAGCTGAAGACACAAGGGGCGGAGNTATAAGAGACAGATTGTACTGATAGCTAATGATAACTAAATGAGTTATCCATTTGTTTATATTACTGAGCTGAGCGAGTGGTTAACTTAAGTACTCTTAGGTTTCTTTAGGAAAACAGAGCAAAGCCGGTGTGAGGGCTAGCTTCGATTTGACTAAAAGATCTGGTACTTCCAAGTAAATTACAGTTATGACACCGGGAAGTAATGGATAATTATGTAGCAAGGTGACGTCCTTGGTCTTCCGTGTTGACGTATGACGCGGAGTTGATTGGTAGGGTGACCTCGGGCGGCAACTTAAAGGCAAGGGTTCGAGCCCAAAAGCTCTCTGCTGCGGAGTAGTCCCGGGGTGGCTCTGAGCCGCGAGACTCGGTGCGTGCGGACACCGTAGAGTAACGAACGCTTCGCGCTTGAAGTGATGGGTTGTTCGCCCTCTCACCATCTCACTGCCACGACTTAGGCATGGATCCCGAACTTCGTTTTCTTAGGAATATTAGTCTCTACGTTCGGGGTTTGATCCTCGAGTACCGCCCAAGCAAGGTAAAAGCAAGTATTTTATTTACGTGTGGAATGGGAGTAAGTCTACTGCCTGTCTGCATTCAATACATAAACATGGAGGAAGCAAGCCGGATATCAACAATCACCAATAACTCGCAGATTATATTAGGATGCATATTATTATTTTTAACCTACTGAGTATATTAAATGAGTTCGGTAACCGAGTACTTGTATTCCGAAGCACCTTCTCCTTCTCCTTCCCTCGCGTCAAGCGTCGTGTCTCTTCTCAGCGCGTGTGTTGTTGGGCGGCCGACGGGCCACGCTACCCGTGCTGAATGCACAACCTATATTCACATTCTTCCTAGACAAAACCCACACAAAAAAGGGGACAATTACATTTGTCATTTTTTTATTTACATTTGACTCGATAACTGAGAGCATTAGCCATTATTGGAATACAATTTTGCAGATAATTTGTTGTCGATGTATTGAGGGTCGTTACTGAGGTCTTACATTCGATTTCAGTCCCTGGAGGATTCTAAGATGGCATATCTCTATAGTATTCTATTAGATGCACTGTTAGATCTGTTCAACATGAGGTCGTTGTTCTCCAAGCGAAAGATGTGATTTTATAATGATATCTAAATGGCCCATCTTTGCCCAGGATTTTCTCCGCTTTTTGTTCCGGAGTAAGAGGATTTTTTTCGGCTCTTGCATGGGGTCGGCGGTCTACTGTAATAATTAATCTCGAATTAGAGTTCTTTTAATAGTAACGAATTATAAACAATATTTTCCGAGCAATCTACTAGTTGATAATACGTACTTGTGAAATAATTTTTTGTGTTTTATTCAATACAAATTTGTTGGTATTTTGTTGATATTATAATATTAATTATTTATTCTTATCTATATTCGCCTATGCCTTCGAGCCCTTGATCGGAATTGGAGTGGTCCCTTGCTTGCTTCCGGAGAGTAAATAAGTTTTTGTTGTCTTCTACGTGGTCATAGGTAGTTTGTAACTGCTTTTTGTTTAACCATACATTTATTTATTTATTTATTTAAATGGATTTGCGATGTATTATTTTGATTGTGTGTGAGATGAATTTGACGCGTAGCACTCTCATGAGCAAAGGGCTCCTTCACATAGGGTCGGAGGGCCGTAACAGACAGGGCGTATCGCTGCGCGCGGTCTCGTTCATTTCCGCCGCCGCTTTCTGCGCGACCCCCTCTCCGAGGCCATTGCGTCGATAAGCCCCCTATCACCACAATGCGCCGCCACATTTCAAACGCCTTTTTATCTTATTTTTTTGAGAAAAGAAAACACCGCCTCCTCCCCTACCACGTCTCTTGTTCTCCTTTGTCTGTTCTCTCTTTTTCTTTACCGTGTAGTTTATTGCGTCATCCAAATATCTCCTCACGTCCCTCTCAATTGCTTCTTTTCTCTCTACGTGTTCCTCTCGCCATATTGTTTCATCTTTCTCGTTTCTTCGCGTATCTCTACTTCCTCTTCGTTTCAAGTTTACTCCTTTTATTTACGTATTGCCATCACTCCTCAGTTTCCTTTCTATTAATAATTTGTTTTAAAGTTCAAATTGGATTCAACTTGTTGTTATAGTTGTGCTACTTACGTCTATCATAATTTATTTATTAAAGTATTAACTCTTAGAAACTTTTTATAAACAATTAACTTTATTTCTCGCGGGTTTTTGGTCTTCGACAGGTGATAAATAAATAATGCTGTACTCCAGTAATTATGTAATTTTTATTTTTGACGTGTTACTAGGAAAAATACGTGTAAGTTTTTTTAATTTACAAACTGTGGCTAGTGCATGAATTCATTGCTATGCCATATCGACAAACGTCCAAGTCTTCGTTTATTAATTTTACGTCAATTTACCTTCCAAACTAAATTTATAACTACTGCCTTTCACGTTCTACGAATCAGTTTGGTTTGAATTGAAGGCAAGTGATCGATAATTTTGTCATAGTGAGACTGTGATATCTTCGCACAGGATCACTAATGTACTTAATTAATTAATGTCTAATTTTGTTACTCAATCTTAAGACCGTCAGACTTGCTGTTCCAATAAACGATATTTGATGGGGTGGACTGATTGGGAAGGAGAGCAATTTGGTTCTTTGGGAACGGAAGGTGTGAACCTTGAAGTGTACTCTCTTGGTTCGTCGTGCCTGTTTCATCGAAATGTTGTAAGTAAATATTGAGAAGAGTGCTCATTAATAGTTTTGGACCAACTATTTTGTACTCAATTCGTATTTGGTCTTGAATGAGAAGAATGGTAATATTAAGAATAAGAAAAGTTTTATTCACCAATAGTTTTTAAGTTTCCAAAAGACTAGCTTGAAGAAGAATAAAAATAATAAACTTGTAACTAAGAGGATTACCACTTTGCGTAACGCCGAAGTGACCCAAGTAGGCATCCATGAGATCTTGGTGAATGTCGGCATTTCAGCTTTCAGTATTTTAAAGTTTTCTTTCAAGACAGTCTGTCGTAACCCCCTTGCCTTAAACAATGTCATCACAAGATTCCTTTAGTATTTGTCCATTTATAGTTCTTTAATTATTTATTTTATTTTTCCTTCTTTTGAAGATAACTTCTCTCTACAATCTTCATTACATACCCCTTACAAATTGTGTACATTACCTTTGTCTTCATATATTTTCGAGTATCTTGATCTGCTAGTTTCCCTTTTCTCTTCATATGTTCTAAAATATTGTTCGCTGTCCAACATAACGTGAAAAGTCCCAGAGAATATGCCGTGTTGTTTCTTCTCCTTTTCCTACACATGCAAGTTGAATCTTTTTCAATTTTTCTTCTTTGAAAATACTTATTGACATTCCCACGTTTTATTAAAACTCTATCACAGGTACATTAATATGAAACCATTTTTTATCCTTCTGCCATAAATTTACTTGAGATATATGAGTGTACTAGCTGATTGGCCGGTGTTGACCCAGATATTTCTTCGACTTAATCTCCTTTTACTCAGGAAAATATAAAATCTATTTATATAATAAGATCAAAATACTTTTACGTAATGGTTATTAAAAACATGTTGAGTACCCAATTTTTCAAATTCATAATAATACAAATTTAATACAAAAGTTTACTGCAAACACTACACCATCTCGCGGGAGCCATATTGGTCGAATTATCACCTCCGAGGCAAGATGCGGCTGCACCGTTCCATTAAAATTGTTGTAAAATCTAAACTATTCGTCGAAATTTAACGATTTTAGAACATTTTTTTTCTTTGTTAAATACACAAAACAAATAATCCATTAAATTTGATTGATTTTTCCCTTCTTAAATTACTCTCTTAAATTGAAATATTTTAATACTTCTATTTTCGATAAAGTATTATCGATAATTTAGTTTAATTTTTTTAGATAGACAAATGCTGTCGCCGACTTTATTGTAGAAATTTTTGAGGAAAACAATATTGCCTTCATAGTTGTCACCTATTTCTCACTGTTTAGACAGCGTAAGCAAATATAACTCTCTTGTTAAAAACCATTTCTATCTTTCTCATCATACATTTAAAAAAATTATAATTAGCCTACATTCTTCCTGGACATCTATCTCCTTGTCAAATTTCATCACGATCGGTTGTGTGATTTAGTCGTGGTCAGGTAGCAAATCTGCATAAGATATCTGAAATATATAGAGTAAAAATAAATAAACATGTTCTCATTGTGATTTCAACTTGAAAAACATACCTCACCGGCTGTTTAAATGAAATGATTGCAATTGTAATTGATGTTGAAACATTTTGCGTTTTATAGAGCAAACATTTATTTTCAAAAAATGACCAACTTTAACTGACGAAAGTTTACTTAGATGTAATAAATTTTCCGTATTATTTTTACGTCACTTTTATCTATAGGTCACTAATTCCTTTGAGGCGAGGTGAAAAAATCACGAAACCGCTGTGTTCGGTCGCCATGTTTGTACTTTATGCTCTTATGCATTTCAAACAAGTCGAGAGAGTTCCCGAAAGTTATTAATTGTCAGATAAAAATTAAATCATATTTTTCTTCGTTATTTTTGTGATGGTTTAAAACTGAATAATAATATTAAAGGAAAAAAGAAAACATCTCAGTGGTTTGAGTAGCATAGAGGGCTGGTCCCACCGTAATAGAGTTTTTTTAGGGCATTTCAGCTTCTCCCCTCCAGAAAAAGAAGAGGGAGGTAGATGGCAATGTCTTCCTCTGGTCGCAGTCCCGTCACTGATTCCTGCGCCGCCGCCTCCGTTATGTTCGCGTGTAAATCCTATTATGGTGCAGTCGCCTCCAATTTCTCGCTTGTGTCGCCCCCTTTGCTCGAGAGGAGCCCTGCAGCTTCTGTCGATTCAACGCGGATACCGACGCGACGGTGGACGGCAATCACGTTGCTTTGACCCAGACAAGGACGGTATTGTATCCACAACCAATGCCGAAATTCAGTAGCAACCTCAAGAAATTAAGGATTAAAATATGCATGAATAACAAGAGGAACACATTGAACGCAGAAATTGACTGGTCAACGACAAGTAGCGATTGTAATCAATCACAATCACTAGCACTATATTCCAAGTCGTGTAACTTTGACGAAAATTATTCAATATGGCTGCCTAACACGAATTGCCAACTTCTNTTGAACGCAGAAATTGACTGGTCAACGACAAGTAGCGATTGTAATCAATCACAATCACTAGCACTATATTCCAAGTCGTGTAACTTTGCCGAAAATTATTCAATATGGCTGCCTAACACGAATTGCCAACTTCGACGAATGAAAGTTATATTCAAGTAAATATTTATAGTTACAAAAGCGATTATTTGCTGTAAAGAAATACACAACAGTCTAAGACACAAGGTAATATTCGTTCTTCACTCCCGATGCAGAAGGAAGAGAATAGTGCGGCGAGAGCACGCGAATTGAATTGGTGTCAGAGATGGACGAAGGATTTAAGTTTTCTAAAATTCGAATGTGCTGCCAACATAACGCGAGGTACACAAACCATTACTCTTATGATATTTGATGGCGAAGTACAAGTGTTGGCTACGCTGAGCACAGGCACTATACCAACTTCAAACAGAGTAGACTGACAAAAAACGAAATAATTGTCTAAAGAACTGTTACAAACTGCCTATGCCATGTTGAGGACAATAAAGTAATGTACTGCGACTAATATACAATAAACTAATACACACAGTACGTTTCAGTTGATGAATTAAATTTTATTTTTCTTAAGTTAAATTTTGCGAACCAAAGAAACATGCCTTTGAGTAAACGTGAAAACCAAGAAAAATATTATTATTATTATTATTGGCTTCATTTGTTAGCCAGTCTAGGTTGCAAACAAGTTCCTCAAGATCAGGTTTTGCTTTTAAAGTACGCTGTATGAGCTGTTCCCAATACGCAATATCCTGTTGTCCTTTATTACCTGGGAATTTTTTTTTGTGACCATTCCCAAAGATGATAGGAATTACTTCTCTTTTAACACCCTAAATTCTACTCATTTCAATAAGATTCCTGTTTTTTAATTTTTTGTCTGCTTCTTTTGATACAACGTACTGGTCCGAAGGTATTGACATATGAAGCAACAGGCTTGTATTATTTCATAAACTTCTGATGTCAGTAGCAGGTTTATTCGCCTTGACTTCACGGTGAGTATGGATTTGTTGGATAGTGCAGCCTCCCATTGTTGTGACAGGTGCCAATTAGTGATGATACCATTAATTATTATTATTATTATTGTTATTATTATCAACAGAGCTTTCTTCTCAGCATAGGTGGTTGGTATTTCGGTACGCGTCCAAGGAAGTTCCACTTCCCTTAAGCTGCGTCTCCTTGAGAAATTTTTTTTTTAATGC
>NNCF01126611.1:524725-543670 GCA_002313205.1 Laupala kohalensis | reverse complement strand
CAAATTATTGGTAAACATAGCTAACCGGCCCACCTACTAACAATAGCCTACCACTCAACTCCTAACTCCTATCTCCTATCACTCCATGTAGATAAGCTTCAATAGCACTAAGCTACATTTCCCATTTACCAATACTACAATATAAAGTAAGTTTCCAAAAGGTCAGTTAGGATTACGTGAAAGCGAGCAAGTGAACTCTGTGGGAGGAAGTAAGGAACCATTTCAGCGAAGTTACAAACGGAAAACAAGATTTAAGGCAATAAATTTTTATTTTTATTTTAGCCAAAAGCCAATTTCACTGGTCTGTCTATATACAAAGTTATTAGAGAGTCCTTTTTCAATTTACTTCCTTTCCATGGTTTTATCGTCTTCCTGCCAGCGCCACTTTATTATCCACTGCTGCTCCCGTCTCCACCAAGGCGAATCAGTCATTTGCTCTCTTCTCTTTCTCATCTATTATTTTTCACGTTATTCTTCGATTACGTCATTTAGTATTCCTACTTTAACAACATACTCCTTGAAATTTTTGTATTTTTCTTTCGTTGCTATCAATTGCTTAATCTCTCTCATCCCCGTCATCCACCGTCTTTCTTTATGAAATCTATATATCTCGCTCTCTCAGTTCCATAGAAATAACAATCCCATAGGACATGAGATATATCATCATCCATTTCACCACACAGACAGTCGCTCCTTTCTGTAAATTTTTTTCTATCATTTCTATTTCTCACGACAGGCCTACAGTGAAAGTGTACTCAACCGTGCCAAAATTGGAAGAATTCTGATAATAAATAATAATATAATATATTGCAATTCTGATAAATAATAATATATTGCAATTATGTAATTTTATATTTCAATCAATGTTTAAATAAGTACTTCTGTATGAATGCATGGACTAAGGCTACGTTTGTGACATTCTAATTGTTAAATTTGTGATAAGCAATTCCACCAAAAATATTCAATAAAGTAGATCCCTTCTAATTTGAACCCCAGAAATTCCAAGCCATTGAAAGACCCAAAAAGAAGAATTAAGAGAAAAATACAACTTAAAAACTGAACGAACGTAAAGACGTATGAAATACTTTAATTGTTGGGTGGGCAATAAATATACGAAAGAAACATTCACTAATTCATTCGCTTTAACACAATGTACGAGTACTAGCCAAGTGACATTTATCTCCCCGAGGATGTGATTTTGCACTAGTGTCGCATACAAATGATTTTCTTAGCGTAAAAATTACATCTTACTTGTAAATTCTTGGTAAATAATCGATTGGGCTTAAAAGAGGTGTAGAATATATGTGCCCGTTGCCACATCATACCAACGCTGCAGTTGCTAAGCCGTAGCCGCAGAATGTAAGCTGGTTATTTTCGTTCTGCTCGCTGCCTCCGCAGATGAACATGTCTACCATTTCATGGTGTTGCGCACCGAACTGTTCGTCTGACGACACATCATAACGCCTCCTTTGTGTCTCTCGAATCTCATCGCTAAAGAATCCACCTGTATCTACACCGACGTCGAAGAAAAACCGCAACAGTGGTCTCCGCAATGACAGACCGTGGTGCGGCAAACGTCGTCATGACTCTGGTACTTGTCGCGGCTGCGAGAACAATACGTCTGTTCTTTTGGGGCTGAGTTAATGAAGGCTGCTGAAATCCTGCATGGTAATTTGTATGACCCTTTTTGAACCTTCGATTCCTTAGTCCCTTATCAGTCATTATATCATGGCCAATGCGAGTATCCATTTCGAGGAAAGATAAAATCTCGAATTTAAATTTCTGAAATGTGCTGGTAGACGTTGTTTCATCTCGCTCGAGGCACAATATAGACTTTTTAAGAACCTCAAATATCCGAGTGTTTCATCCACAGTAACACTGTGATGACGTAACTTCTACCCGCTATGTACTCGTGCGCTAAAATGTCGCCGATTTCCATGTTGCAACATCTTTTACCTTTCATGACAATTTGGCATTTACTGGTTGCCACATTCGTGTAGTTGTAATTTTTATGATCAGCAGTATACTTGATGGTTGGAAGTTACAACTCATCACACTCGTTTGAAAAGATATCAAATTTATTAATTTTTCCCCCGACGTTTCGACAGCTCAAATAGGTAGTCCTTCTCAAGAAATTAAAACTAATAGGTATATCAGATCATTACAGATTTGACGGAACACACATAACCTCAATATGTGTTCCTCCAAATCTGTAACGATCTATTATAATCTCTTGGTTTTAATTTCTTGAGAGTTTAATAAACGTGACAGGTGCGTTCGTGAGGTTTTATTAGGATAGTATGCCAACCAGTGAGACCTGTTCTTTATAAAAAATATTCTCAACAAAATTTCCTGAATGTATCGAGGAAACATACTGAGTCGCGTATCCGAGAGAGCAAACAATGCCTTTGTTGAGCGAATAGTGGGTGCATTGTGAAAACAGTTCAAATCGAAAACACAAGTCGTTTTAGAAAGTCCTTCTAGCGTGAAACTCACTGCCATTGCACTGGATTATCGGCCCTATACAGCCCTATTGCGTCAAATGTGACCTAAACCTTCATTTCACGGGCAAATGACCTTCCACGCTGCAGCCTCACTCATATGATGACGCCCTCATTATGCAATGTGGCGGCTCATGATTTACCCCAAGTCGTATTGTTTTGAGGTGAAGCGCTTTATGAATAGGGGTTGGTTGTGGGACTTATATGGATTAATGTGTATGGAATCATGACATTTCACATTTATTCCACGCAAGTACCCTAACTTTATTGCCACAATTGTGGTTATTGTAAAAGTTTGATGAGCATTTCAAACTGAAAAAAAAATCATTGTGTAATTGACTAATCACATTTTACATTTGAACAGTATATATCTCGATTTTTAAGTAGCGGTGTGAAATACATCAATTCTGTGTATTTCTAAGTAAATATTGTATTAATTCATTATTCTAATGTGAGTAAAACTAACTTAAATGAGTGTATGTAGCATTTTATGTCGCCAGTATATTTCAAGTAATAAAATTACAACATACTTATGTACTCTTATACGGTTAATTTATCTGCTCAGCATTCCACTGTAAGTACATGAATTTGTAACGACCTTTATAAAGAACGGTTTATTTTATACGTTTTTATCTGTTGTTTTGAGACGAAACCTTTTATGGTCTTATTTATTTGTTAATTAAAAATACATTTTAAATAAATAATTAATTCGAGACTTAGGACCTTTTACGGATGAATCGTTTGTATTTGTGAGAGAAACCTCTAAACGTTTCGGCTTTCGTTTAAAGTCTTGTGTCCCACTAACAATGATTTCAACAGAAAACCGAAACGTTGCGAGCTTTTAGTCACAAATATATCACGTTTGTCCGTAAATGGTCCCAAGTTTTGTTTAATTAATAGGATTATAATTTGGACGTTAATTGTAGTAGAATATATTTTAATGTTCTCTTTCATTATTGTGGTGTAAAATTTTTCTTTAAATTAACTTCGAATTTCAAAATTTTAAATATTGATGAGAGAGAAATATGTTGCTGAATGTATTATATTGTATAAAATCATATTACCATCGAAGACTGTTCCGTGACCAGTAAGCCATTTCAGGTGAAATGATTTCTGCGTTATTGATGTTTAATTTATATCGACAATAATCACTGCGAACATATGAATCGCAGCAATTAAGCGCAAATTCGGCAGAGTAACTTACGAGTGCATTGACATTTAACGTATTACTCACAATACGTTTGCCACAAAGCCCATTTGCCGGTTCACGCCTCGGATGACTTCGTGAGTGGGGGGGGTTCGACCCTAGCGCTGTCGGCGGCGCCCGCAGCAACCCCCACCCCCCACCGACAGCAGCAGCAGCAGCAGCGGCGGCGGCGGCGACGACAGCGAGGACTAAACCCACTTTCGCATTATCAAGAGCGCCATTCGCCGCAGGTACAAGTGCCCCTGTAATTTCTCATTTAGCATTTAATTTCGTGTTTAGCACTCGACGACGAGTTGCTCGTTGTGGTGGAAGTTACGCAGAGGGGGAGAGGGGAGGAAAGAGGGAATGGGGTGCCGGGGGGGGGGGGGAGAAGGAAGGCGTGGGAGACGATGGTGTGAGGGAATTGCATCTGTCGATAATGTTGATCGATACGTTTCTAAAGAGAGAATGACGCAATTTAAGATGGAAGTTGTTATGTTGCTGAGGCGGTGGTTGTCGCGTGGTTTGTGGTACGATTGTGATGATAACGGATCACAGAATAGTGCGAGGAGTAACGAAAGCAATTTGGAAAGTGAAAATCGGTTATCACTATTGTAGTGAAAGATTTAATGAATTATATTTGCACGACATACTCCTAGGATGCTTTATTAATATACTGAGAAATGTTGACAACTTTGTCGTGTTATTAATCCATTGTTCTTATACACGTGTAAATGAGGAGTTCCTAATTCCAATCTTTAAAACTGCTCTTACTGCGTTCCTTAAAATATAAAAATATTATTCGTCCATAAAAGGTCGTGAGTTTTCAATGTGTTATCTGAGAATTATAACATTTATTATTATTATTAGTATTATTAATTATTTTACATATCTACTAAATAAGTTCTGCCCGTTTCCATCTTGTAATACATCACGACTCTTTTTTCCCCCTAACATATTCCCTTTCTCTTCCTTGTTGTATTCGCTTGGAGCATCTTAATGTTATCAGTAACCTTTTCTCTGAAAACAATTTTTAATCGTCTGAATTTTTTGTAGATGAAATTCAAATTTGCGATATTTTTTGTCATGTTTAATTAAAAACTTTTAAAGTGCAGGCAATAACTATAGTTTTTTATATTTTGTTCTGTGTCGCAATCCCATAGAATGTGTTCATTATTTCATCTCCTCATCCACATACGCGAGTTTCCATGATTCGTTGAAAGTTTAATACTGTGACACTTGATTTCAACCATTTCCTAATTGTATAGCTAGTTAGTAATAGCGTACGAACAACTAAATCACTAAAATATCTTAAATCACTACCCAGAGTAATACGTAATTAAAGTGATTTCTACTTCAAAAACATGCCTCATCGGTCATTTAAATTAAATAATTGCAATTATATTTGATGGTGTAATACACTGTATCTTATGGAGAGAACGCGAAACAGGACCAATTTCTAAATCACGCAAGTAATGGAAGTTAACTTTGATTCGTAGTAAACTTTCCGTAGTATTTTTAACATCACTTTTATTCATATTTCACCGGCTGTGAGAAACCTTTTACAAGTCGTGAGAGGAATGGTATAGTTCTTGTTGGTGTGTATGGTAATGGAATGGGAAATGTATTGTAATGTCCCCATGGTGTTGAACACGTTTGGGATGGAGCTGTATTCGTGACATGGTTCTTATACACTAAATCTTGTTTAAGACAATGTTCGTTTTCGAAACGTTGGCGAAGAAAGAAAATAATAAAAAAATTGGCGTAAACTCATTGTTTTTTGCGTTTGAATAATGCGCTTTGGCACATAAATATTGGCTAGTTTATTTACAGAAAGACTACGAATAATATTAATTAGCATTGTGTAGATTCTAGTTAACGTATCGCCAGTTATCTTTCTACATGTCGTAAATGTACTAATGAATACGCAATGCAATTTATTTTTGTCAAACTTCTTAAACAATTGTAAGGGACAAATCGTTTTAAATATACATCACGTGAAATTCAAGGATGATTTTTTCCCCAAAAAATTATAAAACCCTGACGCGAGTGAAGTTGTGGAAATTCGTCTGGTGTTATACATAATGAAGAGATCAGTGTAATGCTCGTCAATTGTTTACACCGCGTGTGGGAGGGGGGAGATGCGGAGAGGGGGAAGGCCAACTGGTGGCAGCGATGTGAAGAACCGTTTCTGAGAGAAGAGATGCGAGATACAGGGAGGGGGATGTTGTTGTGTGCGCCCACTGCCAGAGGAATGACGTTGGATGGATGACGGGGGGGGGGAACCCTATTTGCGAGGACATTTTCTCGTCACAGGGAAATATTGCTCGCCAATTGGATTGCTTCACGCGTCGCCACCTCTCCGCTTCGGAGCCCTCGGGGACACCACGGTGATGGCGGTGACGGGACAATGATGGAATAGAAGCGAGGAGAGGAGTTGAAAGAATCACAAGGAGAGATGGGACAATTTCACTCCTCTTTCCACGCTCATCCATGGATGCGCACAGAGATATTCGACGTATTGAGACAATTCAGGTTAAGAAACTATTACGGAACCGAGATATACAAGAAATATCAATTAACTTTTATAACAAACCTTCTTTAAATGAACACTACTAGAACATTACCTTGATATTTATTATTAGATAGATTTTTTTTTTGAGTAAAATGATTGATATCTATTGAAAACTATCCTTGATACATTGACTTGTCAAAACAATTGTAAATCCAACAAAACATGTGATAAAACCGAACAAAGAACTTAAACATAGAAACAGAAAAATGAAAAAAGATAGTTGGTATTATGTTCGCTGGAATCTAACCACACTATGCTAATTTTCATAATCTTTAAATAATCCGGTAATTATTTCTAAAAAATATAACTTTTTCAATGTTTTGCACACCAAATTAGTTTTGTTTGTTTTCAGATGCAGGGTTCTACGTTTTCCCCTTTCAAAATTTCAAATTTCTCTTTTCTCTATTGGTATGATTTTCTTATTTAATTAAGAGTGATGTAAATATCTAGTTCAGCACAATGTGACTGACTGAATAAAATTTTCACTGTTTAGGAATTTACAGTAACACAGTTTAACCATTAACTTCACTAAAGAAAACCATGGCTCATTTGAAAAATTTAATTATAAATAAAAATCATGATTAAATTATAGATAAAGAACATTCTTCAATCAATATTTTATTGTCAAAAAAAAATTAAAACATCAGCATAACCACGAAGTGGACAATTAGGTTATTTGCCCTCCAGAAGCAAACACGGAAGAAAACAGTTCAACGAATCACTAAGAACGGGTCTGAAAGAAAGCGGGACAAAAACCCGGATCGTCTGTTGCATGGAACCTGGAAAAATCGATGACATTATATGAAATTTTAAAGGACTCCTTTTAATGATTATTGCAACAAAATGCGAAGTATGGGTAATGTTGATAAATTAGAGGAACAGAAAAAGAAATAAAATTGGCTGCTAATCAGTAACGATGAAACTTCACTTGCATGACTTGTCTAAGAAGCTTACAAATGTTTCCGCCGGAGTTCGATTGCGTTACGTGGGGCGGAAGGAGAATCCACTGAACGTATAATCTACGTGACGGAATCGTAGAAGCTAAATTATCTAACGGCTGTGAAGAACACAACCTACGACCGTGTCCTGCGTGGGCGACAAACGCCTGCGACAGCGCACGACAACTTCAAGCGACAAAAGTGTAGTGTCTCGTCGTCAGGATTGAGTGCCCTGCGTTTAATCCAGATGGCGTCACGTAAAATACGCGAAAAAAAGGGGGACGTCTCTGGCATACTTCTTCTATCAAAATTTCAGCGAGACATTTCTTTTATGTCTCGAAATTTGCTCAAAGCTCCCTATAAAGATTCGGACGAGATCACGATGAAATCAACACCAAATTGATCATACTTATACAATGAACTCTTGTATGATCAAGTAGGTCGTGGATAAAATGTAGCGTCTGACGCGCGACAAATCTCAAGCAAGTTTGAAGTTCAAGCGTCGTCGAATGTCGCGCTTGTAGCGCTACAGTGACGCTGTCGCTCAAGCAGGACGGTCTCGTAACTACAAGTGTGTTTGAATCTTGTCGCTTGAAGTTATCGCGCACAGTCGCATGCGTTTGCCGCCCACGCAGGGCACGGTCTAATACTAAAATGAAAACCAAAGAATTTAGAGGTCTCGACCATGAGCTTCGTTTTTATGTAATGTGTATGTTCTTTTCCCCAAATTTAAAAATAATTCGTAATTACGTGCATATTAACAAACAATACAGAAAAGTATTATATTTTGAATGTTTTCTTCGAAGTGTTTAATTTTTGAAAAAAAAAGAAGAAAAACAATGAAAATTTAATGCTACAAAAATAGAGAAATNGAATTTTGAATATTACATAAAAACCACGGGCAACACCGGGCAAAATGGGTTAAAAAATGCAGACCTGTTCACTACTGTTTTAATACCCACTGTAAGGTAAAAAATATCAATTCTCGCTGCCAATTTTTCTTTGAATATTGATGTAATTTCTTGTACGTTTGTTTAACAAAGCGAAAAATTTATGTTTATATTGTATTTGTGAATTGTTTCAAAATTTTGAATGTCGAGTAATTGTTGTTTTACGTTTCCGTCGCAATCCCGGGCAACACCGAGTGGTTCTGCTAGTACGAAATAGATTTGGAATTTAGGATTAGTGCAGATAGGTTATTTTAAGTTCAGTGCATTATTTTACAATTTTTTTTCTTCGGAAGTTGAAGAAAACTATTCAGGCTGTAACTTCAGGTGACACATTTGAGTCCATGATTAGCAATTGCGGCTTTTCGTGTCTGTATATTGTGTGAAAGAGTCTAGAAGATGTCGCAAAGTATTTCTAATTTCTTCCGAGCACTCGCAAATGGAATATCTGGTTTTTTGTGATTTTTTGTGATTTTACACCAATATCAAAGGTATAACGAAAGAGTGCAATTGTAACTTTTGCAATACAAAGATAAACTCAAATAATACACAAATTAATAAATAATCTCACCATTCGTTTTGATACTTAGGACGCAATCGAAGGCGGAAAATGCAGTTACTAGTGTGTTGTATTTTTCACCACTATAACCCGCGTTCGTGCAGCATAGACGTAACATTTAAGGATCGCTTCATACCTGTATTGAACTCTTTAGTTTGAAGTTTCCTCACTGTTCTTATTTTCTCTTTTCCTTTGATTCCGGTTTTCTTTCCGAAAGCGCAACACGTGAAGGGTCCTAAAAAAGTACAGTCACTTCCTCTATACAGAAATTTTAGATGAAATTCCATATACATGTAGGATGAGGTGATGTTTCGAAGGATCATAAATGTACAGGTAAATTACAGAACATGAGGACGGTAGATGAGGTGTGGTTGAACACAAGACTGCCAACGAAACAGTTTAATTACATGAAACATGAAAGTTGAAAATAATGAAAGAATACAAAGCTGAAGTTTAGGTGATGTGCTGGGATGAGGTGAGGTGATCTGTTTCTTGAAAGAGTCCGCCTGGATGGCGTTGGGTTGATGATTTTGAGTTGAACGGCTGTAGTGCAGTACGCGGCTAAACTAAGCTGCTGCGGTGTGTGGAGCGATTTGACCGTGAAGTTGTTGCACGTGAGGACGCTCGTCCGTGGCTTGCCTGTAGGAGAGTTGTGGCAAGTGAAGGCGGTCCACATGTCCGTTGTTTGCCTCGGAGAAACGCGCTGGCGCCAGATGAGAAGTGATGTGATGACTCGTTGAGTGAATTGCAGCAAGTGAGAGAGCTGCCAACATGTCCTGGCTAGCTTTGGTTGCGCGCTGTTGGCGTGATCGATCGGTCGATCGATAGCGGGGCGTCGTGACGTCAGAGGTTGACCGTATCTATTGTATGTAGAACAATTGGGTAGCAAGTAATGTCAAGCCATTGTAAATTGTTCTGGCGGTGATAGACAAAATGTTGTCTCGTGGATTCCAGGATAATAACAGATTGTGTTGTGAATTAGGTAGTACTTTGTCTAACCATTTTATTCACTTGTTTTACTCAAAGGCGTAAGATTTGAATGGATCTGAGATTTGTAAAATTTATTCATGGAAGGTCAACGATCAAGAGATGTCACTCAATTGACACAAAGAACATATAGTTTACAGATTGTTCACTTGTCTAATGGTCAGATATTTTAAAAATGTCTGAATAGGCTCGTAAAACGGAATATTCTTCATATGTGATGACATATCTGTGATTACTCAACCTCTTTAATCCTAATGATAAATCACTCAAGTAATAATTGACTCTGTAAAATAGTTACCACATTAAGCGCTTTCTATTTGCGAGCAAACAACGGACATCCATTACATTTCACCATAATTTATAATTTTAAAAAAATCGATGATCAGGACACGCATTATTAACTTTGTCAAAATAACATTAGATAGATGAACTTAATTGTCATGTAAATTAAATTGAAAAACATGTAAATTACAATTATAGCTACGTGGTTTGTCGATTGGCAATCGAGTCTTGAACCAAGGCGACCAATTACCTCTGACTTTTCTTTTCTTTGTTTAATCAAAGACTATCTTTGACTGCCGTGTCTTCAACAAAGTCGTTGCACTGCAGTATACACATAATTTCACCATGAACATAATTAATTTTACATATCATACTAGAACACAACTTTAGATGCTCTACTGCCTTTGTTTATGTCCGCTCTTGTCTGTTTTTGTCTATTAACTATTGACTATTATCCATTCGTCCTCGCCTACAGATTTCTCTCCATTGTCAATCTTCTCTATTGTCTCGTCTTTTTGTTCCATACTCAAGATCTGATAATTTTATAAGTTTATTACAAACCCGTAGATCGGTATGGAATGGAACTTTAACATTTATAGATAGCAGATAAATAACAATGCCTTATTATAGAGAATAATTAATTAGTTTAACGTATTTTAATTATGAATTTTCAATGTATTTTTCGATGTGGACACCGTACTATTTTACAGACATTATTTGAATTCAAATCAATTTCACTTTATTTAATTAATTACTCATGTTATCATATTTTCCATTTCCCTTTAATATTTCACTTTAATATTTGACCGTTTGTACTGGTACATTTTTTAAAAACTGTTCGGGGGTAGGTGCAAAATATCAAATATGGTCCTCGCCAAGAGTTCGGAAACCCCTGTCTTTTTTTTCTTCTTCGTTGTTTTGTTTTTAGTTCTTAGTTTTAGAAAGAATTCTGAATTTGTAGAAAATGTCTGGAAAACCATCGTCATTGTTCGTAATATAGTCACTTTTATGTTCATGTTAGTGACGCAAATAGGTAAGATAAATTCAATGGTGTGTCAGCAGAGATCAGTTAGTGCTGATATGAGTTATTGTCGTAAAGGAGACTAAATGGATGTTTAATAATTATAGATCAGAATGAAATGATTTTTATATCTTTTACTGTGTAAAATGTTTCATCTCTTTTGAAACATTTGAGGGGAAATTTTACCATACAGCTCCAGTTGTTACTAGCGCAACATACTAATATTTGAATGATGTCAGGTGAAGATGTACTTCGTTGTCCTGTGGTTGTTCAAGTATGAGATATGGGAAAGTTGAATAACTGTTTGACTTTTACCTGCTTTACGTACTTGGTGGACCGCGCGTGGCGTTCGTCCAGCAAACCACAAAGTGACCAACCAACGTCCAGCCACTGGTTTTGGTGGCCGAGATTAATAATACAGTCACAAGCGCCTTTGAGGGCCCGTTACTCTCGCCACAGCGCCCTTCACAAGCGCCGCCCTTCGCAATCGTACAAACACTCCGACTCCTGCGTCTCCATCGAGTTCCGCCTCTCGTCCCTTTTCCTCATTTATTTCCCCTCGTCTTTTGCCCCACGTCATCACTTGTGTTTCAATTTCATAGTATTTGATAAATTATAATGCGTTATTATGTTCCTCCTAATTTTATTTTCGCTAAAAGGCTTTTTCAGCTGCATTGCAGCCATCGTCAGTACCATACACCGGAATATATATACGATATATGATAAATTAAAAGGCGGTATTATGTATTGCATTTATACATAAACAATATAAAAACGCTTTATATCCCTATAATTTATCATTCTTTGATAATATTGCCTACATCCAGTGTTTGTGAATTGAATCCATTGACTTTTAATTTAATAAACGAAAAACATAGGTTTGTAACGAATTATCATGGGGTTCCCGAAGGGTGTGTCTCAGGGACTGTTGTGGGACAGTTTGAATTTTTGAATTCCTCCACTTCCACCTATCGTAACTTATCTATCTCATTACTTCATCAATTCTTCTTCGCTAGATTTCTGACGTATTGCTATGTACACATTCCATTAAAAGGTGTGGAATTTTTTTACTTTTGTTGTCTAAAACATTTTCTTGTGCACTTCAATTGTTTCTACTCTGTTAGTGAGAGAAATGTCAAAATAAGCTTAAAATCGGACAATGTCTAAGCGGAGGACTAATTAAGTCTTCGGAAGGAAATAAGAGACCGTACCATCAATTCGAAGCAAAGTGTTGGAAGAAATACTAAGGCTGGGAGAAGACTATAAACGTAATCTAATTTAAAATAATTAAGTTTTAAGATACTTATGACAGCGTAGAGGACAATAAGCTAATTAACCCTCCAAAAGGAAGCAAGTATCTCGTTTCCGATCAAAGTTTTTGAAGGGTCCTCATATCATGTGGACAATTCAGCACTCGAGTATACGATTGAGGGTAGCAAGGGACGTAGCTTCGAAAAGCGCTGGTATTAAGAGCAGGGCTATTCTAGCAACTTTCAAGGTACTTGTATCCGATACAATCGATGTCTCAAGTTATAAATAAACCGCATCCCTTTATGATATTTGCTGCACTAGTTTCATATAGTTTACCATAACCAATACTCACAGTATCAAACTGCGCATGACCTCATTGCGAACAGTAAGCTTAATTTACTATTTTACTATAAGAGGGACCAATTCCCAACTAAGTGTGCCTAAATCAAGTACGGGATATTGTACATGACCATGTAAAGATTAAAACAGATTTAATTCTTTAATAGACAATTTTCCATGAATAAATATAGTACGAATGTTCTAACTTTGTTTTTTTTGGCTATGAGTCAAACTACCTTTTGTCGGCAATCGTTCTTGGTTAACGATACTTTCTCTAACGCATTACTTTCCCTTATCAATAAATTAATGGGGAACACAGATTTTCATTTACGTAAGATTCAGTAAAAAATCTGTCGTGTTTATCCATTCCATTTTGAAAACATTTTATACATATTTTAAAAATTCAAATTCGCATTATATTTTCTTGATTTCTCTCTCTCGCTCTTCCAACTGTTTATTCCCTTTCCTTTTGATTTTCCTTCTTCCGTCTGCTGAGTGCCTTCGCATGCACATCTTGTGAGAGCCTATTTCACGAGGCGATGCTCCTTTTCATACGTTTCTATTGGACACAAGGCGTCTGCAGAGGGACCATGTGGGCTACACACTCCACGTGCTTCGTTGGCGATGCGAGGCACTGGGAACTGCTTCGCATTGTTGAGTGACGTTCAGTTCTTCTTGTAATATACAAATGACAACTAGATACATTTTCGATTGGTAATTATGTTCGATTCAGTTGTTCCAATAATGAACAAACTTATCTGCTTAGAGTGGAATAACACAAAGCGTGCCATGACGCATCGAGGTGAACGTTGGCCAGCCAATCAAACGCCAGACAGTTTTTACGATATAAGTTAAATGAGTTGTAAAGATTTATGTAATATGTTTGTCTGTGTTGCAGGCGTGAAGTGATATCCTAATACGCCCGCTCCGAAGAATGTCTTAAGTCCACTTTACACGGTCCATTTTACAGACAATTCGCGTCCATTTGCTGTACAAGAAATGGATGTGAAGAGGATGACGTCATGCTTGACGTCATCTGCTTGTGCAGAAAATTTACGTTCCGAAATTAGAGTCTTACTCGATATAGGACGAGAAATGGATGTTGCTAGGATGATTTGTGTCTCAACGTCACGGAACCACTACCAACAGCTAATTTCAACTATGCTTCCATTTCACTGGATATATAAACAAGCTACATTGATAAAAGAGTGGTTGATTTAATACATATTGTTATCTATGGTTGATTTACAAACTTCTATTAACAAGAAAACACCGCAACATAAAGAAGCACAATTATTTTAATCTCGCAACCAACTCGAGAAAACACAGATACCGCAACTAATACGCAGAAATGCCGCTAGGAGTGTGCTAATCAATTTGTACGAGTCGTACTGAAAAATTTCCATCCATTCTGCCTCCAGTCTGGTGTGTATTCCACGAAACCGTACGTAAAACGTGTAAAGCAGGCTTTGCACATGATTAGCTTTGCGATGCGCATGCGCGGCAATGCGTCCCCAGCAAATGTAGCCAAATGATTCAATTGAAATATATGGCAGCTAATTCACTTGGCGACTATTCGGCCACGTCGCCATGCTGGAAGCGTAGCCACTACCAGTGTCACGCTGCGCTATTTTGGCGACTGTGGCGCACTGTTGACGTAGTCAAAAAAATGCACCGCACTCAGTGTAGTCCGCACCTCACTCTCTCAGATGTCATTTGCTCTTCTGGACGCACCTATTCGTATTTATTTAGTTTCTTTGGAATACTAGTTCCACAGAATATTTAGACCGTAATCTAAAAAATTAAATGTTGGGAGGCGACAGCGGAGTTTTTTGAAGGAAAAGAAGAAATGACGGTTCTAGGAAAAAGAAAACAATCTTCGTATATCTTGTAAAAAGCTCCACTTTTGTATCGATCTGATATAAAAAGATGGACCCATAACTAATTTTTCCTGGTTTACTTCTTTCTGCTATGATAAGAACATAATTATTTCCACGTCCATTTTAGCCTGTTGGAGCGAATGCACTGACGCACTGGCATATGTGATGGCGACCTTCTCTTGACAGAGGTAGTCATAGCTTATGTTAATAAATGTTCAACATTATTTTCTATTCTATGTGTATTAAAGACAATGAATTTACGATACAACACTGATATACGATATCACTGAATGGCTTGATGATTAAATTCAAATTTACATATTCTCTTCGGGTTCTTTACATTCCTTGGGTCCACTACGACACGTATTAAGTGCTGATATGTTCGTAATAAAATATTGCGATTATCACTAGTCAAATTTTAAAATATTAATATTTGGGTAGATTTATAATAATATCCAAATCATACTTGTGAATGGCACCGTGCATTATATTGTACATTCTGGCGATATCACAAGAACCATAGTGAATATGTGTTTGAATTTAACCATCAAGTGATATATGATTATGAACAATATAACTTAGAGAAAACATCTTGAACATTTAAATTTTAACGTCACTTACACTCTGATTGTCTATTTATCTATATTCTACGCGCAAATGTATTAAAGACAATAAATTTACGATACATCATTGATATATATCATGATTTATGGTACCATTGACAAGTATGATTTTGAATTTTAATATAAATCTACCCAAATATTAATATTTAAAAATTTGTATCACTGATATGATGTATCGTAAATTGATTACTAGTGACGTTAAAATTTAAATATTCAGCATGTTTTCTCTAAGTTATATTGTTAATCTTCCTTTTTTCAACACTCGGAATACATATGTAATACCATAAACAACAAAACATGCGTTCACATCTTAAACAAATCGGAAACTCTATAAAAATACTGGACGTTCACTCATTGGTTTTTTATTCAGGAACGAATTAAATTAGAATTAAATTTTAAATGTTAATTCTTAGATTAAAATGATAATAAATTAAATTAATTAATGATGAAATATATTGATACTCTCATGTCGTCGTACTTAACGAAACAATTTACTTAGACTTATTGAAACGTGTATTCTGTTGCCATGGAGATCTTTTCAATTGTACCCGCTGCTCTCTTTTAAAAACTAAACCGGTGAAATCTAAAACGGTGATTAACTAAACGAGTTTTTCCATAAAATTAATTCAATATTTACTTCCGATTAATGTTTTTGTTTACTTTTATTGTTAAGTATCAATATAATTCTAGAAAAAATTTTCGTAAAATGATCATCTGATGATTTTGAGTACCAAAATATGGAAGTTTCAGCGCAAACTTATATCGGACACTAAGATCAAACACTAAGATTAGCCGATACAAGCCAATGACTTCTAGAGGAAAAAAAACTAGAACTGTTAATCACAAAATGGTAAGGACTTTTTCAGTTTTTTAGTCTTATAATAATAAATGAAGTCACCCAGCAGCGTCACCCGGGAGTTTACATTGGCTCCTGGCCGTTTCCCTCTTTTCAAGTTTGATAAATAGCAATAGCAAAAACCTCCAGCACAAACCATAAACATGTGTATATCGAAAGAACAGTTGTTTGTTGTAAATAAAATTATTATTACAGATTTCTGAATTTCAAGTAAGTAATTTATTGTTCACATATCAAGAGAATTACACAGTTTTTACAATACACACACAATTGTAATACATAACTTAATAATGTACATCCCGAGGACACACCTGTATCGAATGGGGTATACTGGAATACATGTTATATTGTATTTTCTCAGTGAGAGCTGGCATCGTGGTTGACTGACTAATTTATTCACACATATACAATTTTATACATATCAGTGCTGAAAATGGGAAAGAATTATTATAAATGACTTACTTATTTTTTAGAAATGGACAACAATTCAATTTTAAAAAATTCGTAAGACGTTTACACTAATTCACAATTAAATAATTGTCTCAAACAAATTATTGCATTCACCTAGTTCAAACAAAATCTCTTTCTGTACTTTCAATAATTTCTTTTGATCTTGTATAATATTTATATGTTAAGACAATGAATTTTTAAAAATTTTACTATAAGAGGGAGTAAATTAGTTTATTGTCCTCCACGTGGTCATACGCAGTTTGTACTGTTTTTTGACAATAAATTTATTATTATTATTATTATTATACACCGTATGTGTACACGTGGAGATACAATTTTCGAAGAGATGTATCAATGTTTGGTAAGTTTCGACGTTTCCAATACGCGTGTCTGCGCACCGTAGAAAGGTAAACACTCTATAAGTCCTCGTAAACATGTTCTTGATGATTCTTAAAAGTTTGTTTACGTCCAAAACTGGTGTAACCTAATAAATTTTACAATAAACTATTAGCAATTAAGTTCAGAAAAATGTAGAGACGGAGAACTCACTCCTGATTATCAATCACGTTTGGAAATAATAATGCAACTATCTAATAATTCACACACACATGTAGTTAAAGGAGGGAAAATATTCTGAGACTTGAAATATACAAAATTGCTAGTTTCTTTTGTTACAATTAACTTCTAACTTGCAGTATAATGCTTGAAAACATCCACTTACCTCTGTAACATATTAAAGCTTTTTTGTAAATGTTGATCTGTGATATCAATTCTTTTCGTTCTGATTTTTGTGGATAGTTTAGACATTTCATTAAATCTAAGTCTCTGTAACGATCATTTGAGGGTTGTTTATGGAATGCTAAGTAGTTGAAACATATCTACATAGTAATAATAATAAACTTTTTTTTGTCAAAAAAGCAGTTACAAACTGCATCTGACCAAGATAACATTTATTTATTTTGTTTATTTATTTAGTAACAATACATTTATTCTAAAGTACCAATAATTGTTATTGTAATACTATCTCATTTGTGACAAAGAGTTACCTATGACGGGGGAAGGTGGTATTTATAAAAATGCCCATTATAGAAATTAAATATATCGATAATATATTCTTTAAATATTGAATATGTAAATGACGTCATTATATGTTTCATATCCGACGTCACCAAGTCATCACCATGTCTTTTCATCCCTCAGCGACTCCGGCACCGACTGCTCAGTCTTTTATCTGCGGACAACTCTCCTCCACAATTCGCGAATAGCAAGCCATAAAAGCCCGCTTTGACCAAACCCTACGAACTCCTTGATGTTCAAAAGACGCACAGCATCGTGAAACGCGCTTTGCAAGCAGCCATATCAACTACTCCTCTTGGGCTCCTCTGTAGCATGCGTACAGGATGTACCGGAAATTTCTCTACCAGCTTCTATTCATTCTTTGAAATGTTACGCGCTTCTTGGCCGAACGAAATAAGCGTACTGGATTTGTGTGTTGGGTAAAATGCGATTCACGTTCTGGACAACGCACCAACACATTCGGCAAGGGAACACCAACACCTGAACCTCATTGTTGATTTAGTTGTGTGTCAGTCGGTACAAACATTTTATTATATATTTCGCCCGAGTATGAACATGGCTTGTATCGTTGCTACGTTGATTGTTTATAATTTGTCTCGCAGGTACCGCTTTTTGTGTCCTTCCACTAGAAAACTTTAACGTGTGACAATCACGTGTAAATATAATCTTTTACTTGTCAAAACTTTTTCTCGCGCTCTGCCTATTTTGAAATCCTTTGAGAGAGGTTATGAGAAAGTTGTTGTGTTGTCGTAATATTACTGTCAAATTTTTCGTTTGTGTGTAATCATCTTAATTTGTTACTACAACATAATTAATTTTTATATAAATTTATAAATGTAAAAATAATGCATTTTTATGGAAAATATGAAGAGTCCAAGTCTTTTCTATCTTGGTAAATGAATTAACTGAACAGTGAAGCAGTGAGAATACTGACACGCACCGTCCCAACTGCACGCACTAATATAAGTTAAAACTCTACCGTAAAGTTAGGTTGCGGCAGTTACGGAATGAAAGTTTCTTTATGAATAGATGATTTTAATGGAAGAAAAAATATATCTGTGTGGTATACAATGTGTACGAAGATTTCATCACTGAATTTCTCTTATGTATTAAACATTATGATATAAAGTTTAGTTCATATTCATTCTGTTTTGTGATAAACTTCTGTTGTACGAGAATTAATTCGACTGAAATCATAATGAAGCGTACATGAGAATTGAGTTGAAATATTAGATATCTGTTTTTATGTCTAATTTTGTGTATATAAAGACATGTTTTTTCTGCGTCTTTTCATCAACTTGATTGTATGATGTAAACCTAGGCTTCTGCGGCCGGAGTAATATAATTTTGTTTCTCCGAGACAAACAGCGTCTCAGTAGACATAACTACCGACGTTTCGGCCACCCTGTCGTGAACTTCAGGGCGATGTCAGCAAGATGGCCGAAACGTTGGTACTCATGTCTGCGAAGCCGC
>NNCF01126611.1:510139-524664 GCA_002313205.1 Laupala kohalensis | reverse complement strand
AATGAAGTGCTCACACCACCCGTAATTGCGACTTCAGAAAATTAGTAGATGCTTGAGAATTGTATTTAGAAGTTTAAAAGCATCTCCCGCCCCTGAGAAACTCCTGTGCGGAACCGCTGCCCCTATCGATGAGGGGTGTCCACGGCTTGAGCAACTGAGCAACTGCGAGGACTCATCCCCTCTTAGGAGCATGGACTTCCTTGTTTATTGGATCGCGTTCCCCTCGCAGCCAGTCGTCCTCATGCCACGTGAGGACAGCGAAGTGACCGCAGATGTTATCCCCAGTAGCTTTACACTGGCAGCGAGACGTACCAAAAAGTGACCATTGCGGGCAACCGTAGTCGAAGTTAAAATACTATCATCGCTTTTGGCTTATTTAATTATTTTTAAGAATTAATTAATTCCACATTTTTTAGGTGAATTAGTTATTGTTTCGAGTGATTGCGTTAAGAGATAAAAGTGAAACAATGTTTATTACAGTTGGAAAGTTTTAAACTCCCTATAATCGAACCACAAAGTGTGAAGATTGCTATTTTTATAACGATGATGAGGTTTTGTCAATCTTTTGAAAAACATTTAGTATAACTCGAATAAAAACTAATGTAGTTACTTTATAAATAATTTCTACCGTTTTCCTGGTGTTATGTCGTATAATTGGTAAGTTCGTAGGGGCGCATTACAGATTTTTTTTTGTGTCTGTCCTTCGAGGACTAACAGCTGATGAGACAAAATATTGTATTTAAGAGTGTCTTGTGCTATTAAGAACTATTCACTGGCGACGCAGGATCTATTAAAATACAAGATTACTCTTCAAATTTTTATGTTAAAAAATGGCGAGATTCACATCACACGGTAGAAGTTAAGCTGATAAAATGACATATTAATTACATTTGATGTATTTATTTATATATCGTTCCTTAGAAAAATTATTGAAATTACAATTCTATGCTAATCAATACTTGTACAGATCATCACATTTTCATTGTTATTTACACCTTCATTAATTTCTGCAAAATTATACTTTTCCTTTAAAAGAATACACGTTTTTTGGGAATACGATAGTGTAAGAATGAAATTTTAAAGAGGTACCAGATAGGTATACTCCTAACGTACTTCGATTATGTTACGTGCATAGAACCTTTGAAGAATACAAAAGCGCATAAAATACCAATAATTATAGATGTGAATTCTATGGAATGTCTTTGGTATTGAAATTGAGAAAAGTGCATGATGAATTGATCTACAAATTTGAAGGATGTTGGAAGTAACGTACTGAATAGTTAACTGCATGTGTAGGTGGAACACTACAGCAAACAACAATAAAAACGTGGTTGATTACCATGACTCAGCCAAAATGAACCCAAAATGTCGAAGGTTACGAAATACTCCTATGATGTTATGTACCTGACAGGTTTGTAGAAAAATTTTATTCGGTGTCAAAGGCGTAACAGATTTTTCGCAAATGTAACTTCACCGATACGTTTCGTCGTAGTTCTTTTAAACTTGGTAAATAATAAAGTTTTCCACACACACACACAAAAGAGAGAGATTTTAATTTGTTATTTCTCCGAAGCAGCATTGGTGTGTTAGCGCGATTTATGAAATGATAAATACTCCAGTGCACGTAGCGTGAGAAGACGAGCACCAAAACTCCGCCAACATGGAGGGTATGATTTTCACCTTTAATTGCATAATTATAGTATTTGCATTGTTAGTATCAAGCAAATTTTGTTTTACAATTAAATATTATGCATTTGAATGTTTGTTAAATTAATTCTTTGAATGAAAAGACCGTGGACTATTAATATTTCATTAGAAACAATGACCTTAAATGTGTTAACAAATTTTCACTTTAAGGAGAAGGCGGATTTAATGCTTCGACACAAACCTTATATAAAGAATAAAAGTAGCTCGGTATATGTTATAATATTAATAGACAGTGGTGGATCCGAGGGGGGGAGGGTAAGGGGACTGTAGCCCTCCCCATTGGACCTGAACTCTTGACAGATAAAGTTGAAGTAGATGAATGACACACTTTGTAAAAACGTTACCAGATTAATAATTGTTATTAATTATAATTGTTATTAGTTATAACTGTTATTGATATTAATAATATAATTTTTAATGTTATTAATAATATTAGATTAATAAAATAATCCAGATTAATGAAATTAGTAATGCCATGTTAATAACTTTAATATATAATTGTTATTTTTATTAATAATACCAAATTGTTAACTACTCATTATTTATGTGATGCATTTTAATTAAAGGTAAAATTTATGAAATTTGTGTTGTAAAACCATAATTTTAAACAAAAATGCTCCCAAGTAAACAAAATACTTCACAAGTACGTATTATTATCGAACTAAAAAAATTTCGGATTATATTGTTTATAAATCGGAACTATTAAAATAACTCTAAATTCGAGATTATTATTACAGTATTATTACAAGAGCCTAGAGAAAAAAAATCCGCCTGTACCGAAAGGAAAACCGGAGAAAAACCCGGAGAAGGTGATTTCTGTCTGACGCTGATGGTTGCTGTTCTCTGGACGATTCGAGTGAGAGCTCTTGCGAAAGCTTTCAGCGTCGAGTGTTGCTCCATAGCGCGTCTCTACTAATACCGTTGGCACCTATCTCCTTTTGTGTGCAGAATACAACCGATAACTTCTCTCCCCTGCTTTCTTTTCATTTCCAAGAATATGTTTCTCTTCCAGTTGTATTCTTTCCATTCTGCTCTATTTGTCTTTTATTCACGATACACCCCTTTTACGTCTTATTTTTCTCAGTTGTTTGTCCCTCATGGATTCTTCTATATTTTTTCATGTGTTTCGGTAGTGTTCGGCGTAAACTTTATGCCAAACCTTTTTATTACAAATTTTGATTCGCGCGTACATCTAGATGTAAATCTTATTCTTAGAAATAACTTTTATATTTTAAAAACTTTTGTCCACAACCAGATGTATTAAGGAAGTATATAAAAAGTGAACAAAAATTTCAGTTTCTTAGTAATATCTCCCCCATCCCTCTGCCCCAAAGACATAAATTTTCAAGCAATATTATTCAAAATATAAAAATATCTGTGCTAGCTTTTCGTAATGTGGAGTGTTTTGTGAATGAAACCTTCAATATTCGTCTTCAGTTCTCTCCTTTTCGTTTGTAAGACGATTTATTCACTTATTTAGTTAATAATAACCCTAACTGTAACAGCGACAATACGGGGCTCACTTTATGCGGTATAAATTTATGTATCTTGGTAAAACGATTGGACGACACTCGTGATTTTGTCCGTCGATCTAAGATTCAACACGTGGAAGAAGAGAACTTTACGACGACGAACTTAAAATTCGCGACATTTCAAGGTAACACGAGCGTCCCAGATACCAGTGGGGCACATAACCAAGTATAAAAATGTCCATAAGTTTCTTTATCCTTTTTATATTAAAAATAATCATTATAACAGTAATTCGTAAATTATGGTGTATTGAAAATTACAAATGATTAATTATACTTTTTGAATTGAAATGTATGTTTGGAAAATGACCTCTAGGTTGACCAGAACTCTCTAGTTTTGTAACACTATTCGTTGAATAACTTTCGTTATTTATACTTGAAAATTAATTATGCGAATATTATTATAAACAATTAATTTTTAATGTAATACTTTATTAGTATTTACTAATACATGGCCAACGTTTCGATGCCAGTTCGGCATCATCTTCAGGGTCGCTAGAAATTGGTATTCAAAAGTGGAATTACAATGGAAATACAACATGAAACTTTAAGTACATAAGTTACAAAGTAAATAAATAATACAATAGTTACAATATATTTGACGATATGTGACATTAATAAGTATAAAAATAAAATAATTATTCATTCAATTGTGAGTTAAATTTTTTTAAAAATATGTATCACCGTGATGTTTTTAATGTTCTTTAATGGTTTTAAAAATAAAAATTTTATAGCTATTAATTTTTGGATAATTGGAACATTTCAAAAAATATAGCAGCGACCCTGAAGACGATGTCAAATTAGCACCGAAACGTTGGTCATGTATTAGTGAATACTAATAAAGTATTACATTAAAAAATGATTGTCTATAATAATATTCACATAACTATTGTCCTTCAAGTATAAATATATCAAGACAATCAGTGTAGAACCAATATTATATCTAAGTTAACTTTCTGTATTGTCCGTAAAGGCAAGGCAAATTTCTTTATGTGTTTCCTATATTAAACTGGTGACACGTACTTTTGTGTTTCGATAACTGTCCCTTAATTCAAATATTGACCCCGCACTGGTCATATTTTACTCGACTAGTTGACACTTTATCTCCTGAATGGAGATGTATCTCTGGTCTTCCGGGATTTGCGTTTCGGTGGAAATGGGGTACAGTTGGGGAAGGCAAACGGGTGGTGTTGTGGTTAACACTCCAGCAGGAGTCCCGGGTTCGATTTCAAGCTCGTCGCCATTTTCACTGGACCGAAAGTCGTCACATGTATTCTCCACGTGTAGGGTACGCGGAAGAAATATGTGAAGACTAGTTGATAGTTAATTCTTTTAAATTTTTTAATTAAAACATATTCAGGGCATTCTAAAACAGTCGTCGTGTCACTCGTACTACTTTAATTCATGAACGAAGTCTCTATCGTGTGAATGTTGATTCCGCTTCCTGGCAACGATCTCTGTTTCTTCTCATGGCTATCAGCATCAGCGTGGACTGAGGGCGATTCCTTCCTTCTTCCTTTCGTTAGACAAATACGAAGAGCGGATCTCAAATAAACGAAGCTCAAGCAGCAGTGGCTTTTGTTATGATAGCAAGCGATAGGGGGCCATGCGTCCTCTCACGAGATAAATGGCGGCAGCTCACAGGGATAGATGGATTCCTGTTTCGGAAAGAAGGAGAAGACGAGGAACTAGACCTTCATATAGCTTTTACTTTTATTTAAATAATCTTTTTAAATTTATACTTTTTTTAGTTTCCTGCTTGCATCATTCATATTCTTTTATGAAAAATATTTGTAATAATTTTTAATTATAGTTGATATCACTTTAGTTAATCATTCTTTGATTTAGTGTCAGTTTTTTACTTTACTTTCTTTCATTTAACAGAAATATTATATTTTGTTTTTTTTCGTTAGAAATAAATAAAATACACAGACACCACGTTTTAAAATTTTAAAATTCTATCACGAACATTGTAATATTTCGTTGCGTTAGGCTACAGGAATTATTTCTATGCGAAATCAAAATTAGAGATACGAAGTCAACCCGTGCACTTAAATCGCACGAAAAATTGAATCTAACCGATATATGAACACATGAAAGTTTAATTTTAAGTAACAGAACTATTTTATTTACCTGAATAATATGGCAGGTACTACTTTCGCCATATCATCTAGTTAAATAAACTTTATTGTAAAAAAAGCAGTTACTGCGCATGACCACGTGGAGGACAATAAACTAATTTACTCTCCCGAAGCAAGCAAAGGACCATTCCTTCCATTCCGATCACAGGACTCTAAGGCAGAGGTGGATTTAACATTTCAACATACTCCTAACAATAAAAATGGTTCGACACGTGTTAAAGTATTAACATAATAGCAACAAATATTGTATTTAATAAAACATAGAAAAGTCATTTCACAAGTACGTATTATTATCAAGCTAAAATCATTCGAAAAGTATTGTTGATAATTCGTAACTATTAAATAACACTAAATTCGTTAATAATTACTTCGATTGATGCCGTCTCTAGGTAAGAGCTTTTTATTTAAAAAAACCGCCTCTACCCGAAGGAAAACCGGAGAAAAACCCGGGCCAGGATGGGGCGACAGAATAAATATGCACAACCGTGCCAGTTGAGTACATATACAACTAAATTTATATGAATATTAAGACATGTACAAGCATGCAGGAAAATAGTTTTGAAATTGTTGTCACATATTTTGAAAGTACTACAACAATGGCGTGATAAAGTACAAGACGGCTTTAATTTTTATTAAAATCAATAAATGCTTTTACAGTGTAGAAGCACTGGTGCAGAAGGGAATTTTTTAACCGCGGATTTGAAGAGATTCAATTTAATAAGATCTCTTATTTTTTGGACAGGGAATTATATAGAACGATTCCCGAATGATACGGCCCTTTTTGGCAAAGAGCGGTTGACACTCTCAGACGATGAATATTATTCCTATTGCCAGTATTGTGTTCGTGAACCAAACTGTTTTGTATGAAACGAGGGTGGTGTTTCAGTAATTCGGACTTAAAAACACGACAGTTTCATAAATATAAATGCAGGGAAGTTTTAAAATATTTAATTCCTTGAATAAAGGTTTACAAGAGATTCGGGGTGAGATTTACAAATTATCCGAACAATCCTCTTTTGAATTCTGAAAGCTTGGACGCCCTACCCAGAATTGCCCCAGAAGATGACACTGTATCGTTAATGGGAGTAAATATTTGCAATTTGGATTCTCAACATACAAAATAACACTACGAATCATCTCTAATGTGGATATGTTTAGAATCCTAAATTGTTTTTACGAAATAGTGAAATGTGTATTATTTTAATTTGAATCAAAATTAAACTGTCTGCTGAAAACACCACAGATCGAGTTCCTTTATTGGTTATATCTCGAATATTTTTGGTTGATGTGACGATGTGTTCGATCTAAATTAGTCGTAGTAATGCGATTAGAGTTGGGGATAATTGCCAGTCCTCCTGATTGGAGTGAAGAATCTAATACGAGTGGAGTGTTGCAGGGATCGGAACCTAAGACGAGAGCGGATATGACGTGTTTGAAAACGGAGTGTGGGGAGGGAGCATTGACAGGGGGAGGGGATAGGTGGGGAGGGGCGTGTCGGAAGGGTAAATGCGGATAGCGGCGCAGTTGGGGGACGCGAGAGGAGGACACGTCCGCACGCGAACAATGGCGCATCGCGACGCGCATTCTTCTCGCACAAACAGCCGCCAATTTGGGGCGGAAGGGACGCGCAAAGCGGAGGAGGGAGGAAGGGCGTGCGTGCGAATGAATATTAAGGCGTGAAAGAATGGAGGAATAAGCGAGATAGAAACACGGAAGGATGAGAAAATATTCGTCTCTCTTTTTATTTAAGATTTTTTTAATGTTACAAAAACCATATTTATGTTAATTATTCTATTGTCAAGTACATTTATTTAACTTGGTTTCATTTATTATATTCAGTGTATTTAATAATTTTTATTTATTTTCGTAGGTACTGTTCTTCAACAATCCTCAATATTATTTCTGTATAATGTAATGCGAATACTTCCGTTTACACCAGAAATTAAAATGAAATTTTCTCTATTGAATTTGACAGAAATGATTAAACAAAATTTTTAAAAAATTGGAATTTTTTTATATTAATTTTCATTAAAAATATTAAAAACTCAAAAAAGGGAATCATTCAGTTTTTTTTATTCCGCTTCAACTTGTTTCTTAGATATTTCTTATAATTTTTATAACTTATTGAACTAATATTTTTATAATACAATTTATATTGTTATGATTTCTTTTGACATTATATAATATAACTATTAATATTTTTTTCTTATAATTTTTTAACCCGAATCTATTATCTTTATGACATAAGCAGGCAAGTTCAACGGGTTTTTGGAAAAGACAGTTAATAAAGAATTATTGCTTTTAAAGTTAATATGAAGATGCTCTGGATGATATAGGTGATATTTTAAATTTTTTCACATTTACGTAAAGTGATATTCCTGTATTTTGTGCGAGATGGATGATTAAGAATTAAGAATTAAATTTCGATCCATATGTTGAGGTAAAAAATCACTTACTTACACAAGTTGAAAAAAAATTATCATATTGAGTTTCATCTCATGTTGTAGATGAATTCATCCTATAATTCTCTATTGCATTTTGATTTGTCACATTTTTTTCTTGTAAAAAGTAGAATCGTATCACATCTTTAAATCTTCTAAGTCACTTTGACAGGATTGAAGATACATTCCAACATTCATTTTTCTGCAAATTCCAACATTCTTTTTGGAATTTCATCAATGTTTTCGTATTTTTTTGAGTGCTTATTCTGTATTTACTGAATGATGACAGTTGATCGAAATTGACTCCTGTCTCACGCTGCAAACGCACCTCCCTCTGAGTCGAATAACCTCTTTCATGGGAGTTAATGTTAGACTAGCGCTCCCTCCATGTTAGTCAAGTCACTGAGAAGTATAATTTTTTTAAAATTATATTTGTTACGCGGCACAACATTATGAATTATAATTACGTAAAAAAATATGATTTAATTTTTATCTTTCAATTGAGAGTATAGCAAAAAACAATGTTTAGGAACTCGCTTGACTTGTTGGAAGTACCAAGGAGTGTGAAGTAAGAGGGTGACCGAGCGCGAGTGTTACGTGATTTAATCATCACACATCGGGAGATGATAAATATCCTTTTGTAATATCTGGTGACATAAGATAAAAGTAACGTAAAAAGAATACTACGAAAAATTTACCACAAGCCAAACTAAATTTCCATCACTTTTGTGACTTAAAAGTTGGTCTTTGTTTCTGAAAACATTTGTTTCCTCCATAAGACGCAATGCATTACACCAATTACAATTGCAATTATTGTTTCATTCAAATGGTCGGTGAGGCATGTTTTTCTAGTTGAAATCACAATAAGTACATGCTACTCACTTTATTTTTGTCGATTTAAGATATTTGAGTGATTTTATTCTATGTGCATTAATACTACCTTAAGATATGGGTTTCTTTAGTGAGTCCGTGTGAAGATTTTGCTGTCTTTCGTACAAGATAGTGCCAAAGAACACTTGGCATACTCATCTGTTGTCAAGTGTTTCGTTTTTATTTAAATAAACTTAATAATAAACGTCGTCTTCTGTGAAGTGAAGCAGCCGTGAATAGTGTTACCTGTTAGGCAGTTTATGACCTTATTACAATTCCGATTCAATGTGCATTTTAAAACAATATATTTACGAAATATTATATAATTATTATTAATATAACTACGTTATTTACATATTATATTTGACAGCAACATTTTATATGTAACACATGTTACGATACAAATAGCGATCACTTCACGACTTTTTACTGTACATTTTATTCTCTATACACTTCACAGAATTTACCTACTTTTTTAATGTTTACTTGCTTTTATGCCGTGTTTTTCAAATCCTTCAAAACCGTTACATTCAGTCAAAGAACCCGATAAATTATATCGAACTTTATTTGTTTACATGCTTTCCAAATTGCATCTATTTTCTGTGCCGTGCATGAAAAGCTGCGTGGACCGAATCTCCTGGTAAATCTTCATTTTCGAACTACCATCCTTTTTCCGTAGTCTTCATATAAAAATAGGATATTTCTGATCAAAAATTTTGACAGTTGCACCAACACTTAATTTATATTCTAAAATATAAATTTTTGTAAGTCCCTCGTTGCTCTTGTCATACTTAATTAACCAGTGACTATTTCTTTTAAAATTAGTTTAAAAATTCAAAATAATTTCGAGTTTCCGTCAGTTCTTAATAAGGTTACTCGTTAGCACTGTCTGAATAGAACAGCATTGGATATGAGAAAATAATATATAAATATTTATGATTGCGTGGGCGCCATTCGCACAATTCTCTGTGCTTAGGAAATTTGTGGGCGAACATACAACTTTTTCCAATGCAAAGTAAGGCGGTAGGGAAGAGGATAACGCAACAAGTTTCGTTGTTTGACCCCACTGTGAAAGTTTTATCTTCTTAAATTTATTTATGGTAACATTATATTATGCCTAGTAATACGTTGCTATTGTTTTTAACATTTTTTTACATTTAACTAGCGATTCCTTTAGAAGATTTCGAAATACATGAGAGTACTTATCAGTGGGGCTAATGTATCGCGAAAGCAGTAAATTGTATAAACTGCATAATAATATAAAAATAGATGCGGATTTCACCAAAGTAAAAGCTCTGAGTAACGTATCCTGGGAAGCATTTCTCGAACTAACCAAATTTTTACTTTTGTTTTAAAACTAATTATAAAATAAATTGAAATGTAAGATGATGGTTCTTCCAATACGAAGAAAATGTTCTTTGAAAACGATACCTCATTTTTGAAAATTGGTTAAGAATTACGAGAGGAAAAGGGATTTTTATATAATTAAGACGTATGACGTAATAATTAAAAACCACGTATCCCTTTTGTTTGAGGTGATGTGATATAGTGACGCAGACATTGCTTATAAGCGGTTGTTGGAAACACTATCGTGCTTCGATATCGCTCGGCAGATACTTTGAAGACACGCTTTGGTCTCCACGCGATGGAACTCGCACGAAGGGGTGTGAATGGGGGTGGGGGGTGGGAGGGGTCTCTGGCATTCAAGTTTCTCCACCGCCTCTTGGCGCCCGAGCTCTGAAAGCGGAGGTCCCCAGGATGAATGCGGCTGAATGCTACTCAATTTTGTCGCCGACAATGGTGGAATCACACCGAACAGTTGAACGACTGATCCTATTAAGCAACTCTATAACACCCTGCGCGCGCGCGTACGGGATCCCTTTGCCATCCCCAATCCCCTCCCCGCCCCAACACACCCCTTGCACCGTCCTTCCGTCCTTCGTCCTTTACACACACACAGCCTCTTCTGCTTCGGCTGACAACTTTATTTCTTATGAGGACTCTCGACAACAAACGTTACGATTTCAGTTTTGTTTTCTTACGAGCAGAGTCTGGCATTCGCGATTCAACTGACATTATCTTATTACTTTCACTTTTTTATTTTAAATCTAAAAATATTCTTTAATCGATTTCAAAATCAATGAAACAATTTTAAAAAATGAGACGTTTAATATTAACTCACAACTTGCACCGTCAAAGGTCAGGCGAAAACTTGGATGGATAATTTGTACGAACTGTCGGTGGTGCAGTGGACAGCACACCTGCGTTTGTAACGGGATATCCCGGGTTCGAGTCTCGGCACGACGCAATTATACACCTGGCCGTTGCATTTATTATTGATCACAGAAATATTACGAAATTCCATTTTCTGTTGATGATGTTACATATTATATAGTAATTTTCTTATGTTTCTCATTACATTTTATTTAATTGACTTGTATCGCTCGCTGTGTATTTTACTCGTGACATCCATTTGGAGTTTCGCCCCAACAACAGCAATGTTTCACTTCGACGCTCTTTGGAGCTTCTCCTTAGCCAGGTGCCAAGCGATTCGCGAAACGAGACCAAGATAAAGACCAAGACTAAGACTAGTCTTGGTCTTGTTCTTATGTATTCTATCTTGGTCTTGTTCAAATAAAGTATATCTTGGTCGTGGTCTTGTTCAAATAAAGTTTATCGTGGTCTTGGTCTTGTTCAAATAAAGTTTATCGTGGTCTTGTTCAAATAAAGTTTATCGTGGTCTTGTTTAAATAAAGTTTATCGTGGTCTTGGTCTTGTTCAAATAAAGTTTATCGTGGTCTTGGTCTTGTTCAAATAAAGTTTATCGTGGTCTTGTTTAAATAAAGTTTATCTTGGTCGTGGTCTTGTTCAAATAAAGTTTATCTTGGTCATGTTCTTGTTCAAATAAAGTTTATCGTGGTCATGTTCTTGTTCAAATAAAGTTTATCGTTATCTTGGTCTTGTTCAAATAAAGTTTATCTTGGTCGTGTTCTTGTTCAAATAAAGTTTATCGTGGTCTTGGTCTTGTTCAAATAAAGTTTATCGTGGTCTTGGTCTTGTTCAAATAAAGTTTATCGTGGTCTTGTTTAAATAAAGTTTATCTTGGTCGTGGTCTTGTTCAAATAAAGTTTATCTTGGTCATGTTCTTGTTCAAATAAAGTTTATCTTGGTCTTGTTCTTGTTCAAATAAAGTTTATCGTGGTCTTGGTCTTGTTCAAATAAAGTTTATCTTGGTCGTGTTCTTGTTCAAATAAAGTTTATCGTGGTCTTGGTCTTGTTCAAATAAAGTTTATCGTGGTCTTGGTCTTGTTCAAATAAAGTTTATCGTGGTCTTGTTTAAATAAAGTTTATCTTGGTCGTGGTCTTGTTCAAATAAAGTTTATCTTGGTCATGTTCTTGTTCAAATAAAGTTTATCGTGGTCTTGGTCTTGTTCAAATAAAGTTTATCGTGGTCTTGGTCTTGTTCAAATAAAGTTTATCTTGGTCGTGTTCTTGTTCAAATAAAGTTTATCGTGGTCTTGGTCTTGTTCAAATAAAGTTTATCGTGGTCTTGGTCTTGTTCAAATAAAGTTTATCTTGGTCGTGTTCTTGTTCAAATAAAGTTTATCGTGGTCTTGGTCTCGTTCTTGCGGGTCTTCCTGATCTTGGTATCGATCTTGTATGATTGGGACTAGTTCTTATTTTTGATACATAAGAATCATGTTATTAACAAAACCATAAAAATCATGCGAATAGTAATTACTTTGCCAATATATAGTCAAGAATCCCCAACTACTTTTAATTTAGTTCTGCTTATTATTTGAGGTGTGGTTCTGCCAGTTTGGTATCAAGCTATAATCATGAATTTGCTATAATCAATTAAGGTTAAAAGTCGTATTATGGTAATTGTTAGTCAAAAAGTCTGTTCAAGGTTTTATTTGGTTCCACTGAAGTGTTTGCTCACGTTTATGAACTGATTTTTGCTGGATTCTTGCTTCTTCTCAAAATTTTGCGGGCATAGTCTTGAAGTTCTATTTCCTTGCACCATGCCATTGTTATAGTTGTTTCAATAATAATTGCCTTATTATTTATTCCGGTTATATCTTTTATCTTTATTCAACCTTGGTACGGTTGTGTTTATTATCTCTTTAGTTAGGTTTTACCCCAGGGTTTTTGTTCTTAAATGGAAATTGATGGGGCGATCCCTTGCTTGCTTCTGGAGTGTAAATAGCTTATTGTCTTCCAGGATGTCATTTGCTGTTTTGCATTGTTTCATTGTATTAAAATATATGGTAAACCAATATTTGAAATGTGCAATAGCAAACGTGAAAGAACAAATTGATATCAAGATTCCTTAAGACGTGTTTCTGAGGATATGGCGATGTCACTCTTAGATTGCTCTATACTCTTGTTTACACTCTTGCATATTAATAAAGGTGCCTTAAAATATATTTTTCGAGATTGGGAAAATAATACACAAAATTATTTATCAATATTTTAAAGTTACATTTATCAATGATTAGTGTTTAATTGTAATGTTGCCTCACTCATTATTATTTCGGCGAGAAGTTAAATAACAACACATTATTTCCAGGACCTACATCGCATGTCTGCTACATCAATTTGAAGACACCTCTATCGATCTCCAAAACCGAAGTATGCGATGGCGTGTTAATTTCGGGTGAGTAATAAATATTGGAATTTCAGATAAACAAATTTCACTTAAATAAACGTATTTATATGAGAACTTTAAAATATTGTGTGGTTTTGTTTTATTTTAAAAACATGTAAAAATTAGTTCAAAATATTGAAATGAGATACCTAGTTTTAAATATGAAAGAAGATATTTATTTCCACATTTCCGCAAGAAGACACATTCCTTCGTCGGAAGTTATGCAGAATTTATTCGTTATATCCAAAACAAAATATTACCGTGTTTACGAGTTTTGAATTAACAAAATTGGTCTTACTCTGGAGCACGAGGACCATATCAAATTGTACATTATGCAGACTTAACGTTACGTTAAAGAGTTTGTTTGTCACAATTTTTTTTTTNCGTTAAAGAGTTTGTTTGTCACAATATTTTTTTTGTGTGAGAGATAAGGACGAATTGACGAATATTATTATATTAATATTTGAAGTGTTGATGAATCTGTTATAAATTTATCTTTCACGAGTGAAATGAATTTCCCACTCTTTTATTTGACGATCTTTTCTGCTCAGTTCTCACAATCGCCACTTCATCAACACAGCGCTGCTATCTGCCTCATGATACTTCATCTTCTCTCGAAAGAACTCTTCACTCCTTTGAAAAAATAAAAGAAAATAAACAGTTGAAGCCCATCGAGCGCCTCTCAGCTTTTCTTACATAACGCGATAGAATCACAGCAGCAGCTAGACAAAGTCAAACAACACGACACGATCCTTCCCATCGGCTTTTCTCCTTCCTATTCATCCCTCCCCTCTACGTCTCCACCCCTATTCACGCCCGCGTCGTCGTATCTGAGTATTTGCACTGTTCAGTTCATTATCACCCAACAATGAGTCTTTTCTTTAAGTATTCAATTGAGCTCTTGTGTCAGTGCGTCCTCTCCTTGTAGTCCTCCCCCCTCCAGTCCCACTCGAAAAGGGGGGTTGCGGAAGCGCCGAGGGGTGGTTTCTCTCTCTGGCAGTGCGTTCGCGCGGAAAAGTAATTTTCGAAAAGTCTTTTGTTTCGCTGTTACCGTCCCTTCAATGAAGGGCGAGACGGCCAAAGCACAGTCGATGCAAAGGCTGTTGCACGGAGGTGGGGATTGTGGGAAGGGGATTTTGCGAACGAATTCTTGCACTTGGGTGGTTATCAATAATTTTTTTTTTTT
>NNCF01126611.1:475037-509275 GCA_002313205.1 Laupala kohalensis | reverse complement strand
TGGGATGGTCCCTTGCTTGCTTCCGGAGAGTAAATTAGTTTTTTTTTTCCTCCACGTGGTCATACGCAGTTTGTACTGTTTTTTGACAATAAATTTATTTATATTTATTTATAAGTTATCTGTGTTTTACGTGGAATTTATTATTTTTATATATACTTTTTCAGAGTTGATTTGCTTTTTACAAACTTGATTTATATCGAATTACGTTGAAGGTTTTCGCTTGTTAAATTCTATTGTGCTGCTTTATTTTAAGGAGCTGCAATATTCCTGTTTAAAATTTCAAGATACGATTCAAAGTGATAGCGATGCAATGTGGATTATATATAGCAACCTCAATTTTATGAAAATTCCCAAGAATTTAATAACAGTGTAAAATGCGGATTTGCGTTCCGAAACAATAATTNTACCCGGCTTTGCCCAGGATTTTTAAGAAATTTATCTTCTTTTACGCAGTAAAAATAAAATCTATCTATATTGTGAGATGAAAATACTTTTAATTACTGGTTTTCTAAAACATTAACAGCATCCTAATTTTTCTAATTCATAATAATACAAATTTCACACATAACTTTGTCGCGGTAGACGCGCCGGTTGAATTTACACTCCTCCAAGACATGGCGCGAATGCACCGACTCATTCAAATTTTTGTAAAATATAAACGATTCGTCTAAATTCTACAATTTAAATACGTTTTTTATCTTTGTTAAATGCAAATAACAAATAATTAATCCATTAAATTTTATGATAATTGATTTTTTCCTTCTTAAATTAGTCTTAAATTGTAGTATTTTAACACTTCTATTTTTAATTGCGTTTTATTGATAATTTGTATTAATGTTTTAGATAGACATAAGTTGTCATGGCCTCTTTTTTTAGAACTTTGAGGCAAACAATATTGCTATTCATAGTTGTCAGCGATCTCTAACCGTTTAGGCAGCGTAAGCGAATATAACTCTCTTTTTACCCGATTTCATCATNGTTGTCAGCGATCTCTAACCGTTTAGGCAGCGTAAGCGAATATAACTCTCTTTTTACCCGATTTCATCATTTCTTTCTTTCTTTCTTTCTTTCTTTCTTTCTTTCTTTCTTTCTTTACTTTCTTTCTTTACTTTCTTTCTTTCTTTCTTTACTTTCTTTCTTTACTTTCTTTCTTTACTTTCTTTCTTTACTTTCTTTCTTTCTTTCTTTACTTTCTTTCTTTCTNCTTTTCTTTTCTTTTCTTTTCTTTTCTTTTCTTTTCTTTTCTTTTCTTTTCTTTTCTTTTCTTTTCTTTTCTTTTCTTTTCTTTCTTTACTTTTCTTTTCTTTCTTTACTTTTCTTTTCTTTCTTTACTTTTCTTTTCTTTCTTTTCTTTTCTTTCTTTTCTTTTCTTTCTTTACTTTTCTTTCTTTACTTTTCTTTCTTTACTTTTCTTTCTTTACTTTTCTTTCTTTACTTTTCTTTCTTTACTTTTCTTTCTTTACTTTCTTTCTTTACTTTCTTTCTTTCTTTATCACACATTAAAAAAATAAAAGTCTATGTTCATCATGGACGTCGAAACTATCTCCTTGCCAAATTTCATCACTATCGATTCAATGGGTCAGTCGTGGTGAGGTAGCAAAGAGACAGACTTTCGCGTTACGCATTTATATTTTAGTAAAGAAATATTTAATTTTTTCTTTACTAATATTACGTAATATTTTAAGAAATTACGAGAAAAAGTTTTGAAGTAACACTTTGTTCTTATATTTTTAAGGTTCATTTACTGTAAATTATTGAAAACAATATTTAAAAAACGTGTTAAAATACTTAAAGTTAAGAGAGTAATTGAAGAATGTAAAAGTAAATCCTAATCCAATTAAATGCATTCTTTGTTTCGTTAATTTAAGGAAGATGAATAATGTCTTTCAATCGTAAAATTTGGAAGAATAGTTTGGATTATTGGAACTGTTTCAGTTTCACACGCACCCGTCGCCGCGTGTTGCTCATGGGGGACCAGACATGCATTCGACTGGTGCGCTTCCCAGCGTTAAGTACTTCATGCGAAGCGAAAATCTTTGACTTCCCATTTCCGACTATTCTAAAGTATAAAGAGCAACTAAAGTGCAACATAACAAGAACAAACGGGCAAAGTTGAGACAGGTTGCTTGTTGAGTGATACAGATTAAATGTTCTAAACGTAAGTATTATGATTTCAAGCGGCTCAAAATTACATTCGTGGGCTATGCGCATATTTCGTCCCTGTACCTATTCGTAAAGAAGAATATAAGAACTGCGTGATAACTACAGACAGATGAATTTTTTCTTCCTTGTCATATTTTTTTTTCTTCTTCCTATCAGTTCAATTGTCCTGAGCGTTGTCCTGAGCGAGTGACCGTCATTGACACATTCATCGACGCAGAGAAAAAAAAACACTATTAAAGTCAGAAACAAAGTTTTACGTGTTGTTCATTTTGTATTGTAGAAACTTAGTAAAAATAGGATGTTTCAAAATTCTCAATTTAAAATTAAAGAATTGGCGTGAAAAGCGGTTTTTCCGAATTTTCTTTATTTTTACAATAGTTCAGTTATAATCTTTCTTATCGTACGTAAAAATTGGATAATTCTATGATCTAAAAACAGAATATTCGGATTTTCAATATTTATCTTTTTAAGGGTGAACAGCTAATTAAGATAAAATCATCTCGGTTTTTTTTTGCTTATTTTTCTCTGGAAGATAGAACGAATGGTTCGGCAGTAACATAACAAAAAAAAAACCCGTGCGGAGCGGGGTATAGTGTGCAGCATGCAAAGACACCATACGAGAGTAGTGAATCTGCATCTGAAGACATCCCCTGCCTCAATTCCGTCTTCCGCGGTGGCCGTTAGCGGAGGCTATCTCAGGCGAGGGAAATGGAAAAACGGCATTCGGCGCTGACAGTTGCACTATTGCCGACTTATCGCCTCTACGACACCCAACTCCGACGAGGGTGAGGACGTGAGGGGAGTGGGGGAAGGGAACGAGGGTGAGTTTAAGGAAATAATCGTTATTTCCTACACTGAATAAGTGACTTGTGGTACTCCATGAGTGAAACTAATGAAGAATTGACGAAAACATGGTGTGTGTTAGTGACAGTTCTGCCGCGTTCGTGTGATAGTAAAATTTTGCGCAAATAAATTTATATTTTGTGTCTTGTTTCATATTTGNTTCTGCCGCGTTCGTGTGATAGTAAAATTTTGCGCAAATAAATTTATATTTTGTGTCTTGTTTCATATTTGAACTGTTCAGAAGTGTTCCTTAATGGTTCAATATCATATATTGCAAATGCAGTAGAATGGAATAAAACTTCCTATCTTTAGATTTTCAGCAGCGAGAAGTAAAAAATTCCATCCACACGAAGACTGCTGGAAATACATTCATCAACAGCTCAGAACGTCACATACTCAAAGTTATGTAACGTTTTGTAATAAATGTAAAAACATTGTGAGAAAATGTAACAAAAAGGGGAAAAAAAGAAAGAAGAACGGAAACGCACTGTAAGTTTTTTTTGTAAAGTGCTGTCAATAAATTAGATTTAACTCTCAAATTCCGAGTTCCTACACGATGAGGACAAACTAATTTATTGCAACGACAACAGCCAGGTGAAGTTGCGTACGGACATGGGAGTCGAGGCGGATGGTGCAGTGGATAGCACACAAGCGGCCACAGGAGCAATCCCGGGTTCGAGTCCCGGTCCGTCGCAATTTTCACCTGAGGGCTGTTGTTGCAATAAATTGGTTTGTCATCAACGTGTTCATTGGCAGTTTCTAAACGCTCTATTGTCAATAAATTATTAATTTATTTATACTTGTGTAAATGTTGGTCCACGGCTTGTACACAGTGTAGCCAACGCTTTTACTTCGGCATCGTCTGTAAGGGTAATGATAAGTGCACCTTGCGTTATGTTGGCAGCACTGTCGGGCGTCTTTAAACATTAATCCATCGCCAACATCGGTCATCAATTCAATGCACTTGCTTTTGTGGCTCTCTTCTTCTGTTCTTTCTGCATCGAGCGTGTGAAACGAATGTTACCTTGTGTCTTAGCTTATTGTGTTTTTATTAACTTGTATTGTTTTGCAGCAAATAGACACTTTGGTAACTTCTAATATTTATTCGAATATTATATTTGTTCGGTTTGTTTCGTAGAAGTTGGCGATTTGCATTATTTTCGGTAAATTATGACTTTGAGTATACAAGTTTCTTACAGGAATTATTACTGAAAACGTGAATCTACTCATACTTTTCCTGTTGCAGACTATCTGTGGATGGAAACTAACAATAACTAATAAATGATTAATTAAATTTTTAATTTTTAAATTTATAGGTTTTGACGAAAAATATGCTAATCTCCGTATATATGAAAATTTTTCTAAAAAATAGATAGAGTAGGGATACTTTTTAGCAAAAACAAAAAAAAAAGATGTATGAGGTGAGATATTGGATTTGTACAATTTTCAAACTTTAGTTGAACATATAAATGCGAATTTGGTGTGTGCCCATTCACCTTTCCAATTATAATTCTTTAAAAATGCAGTGATCAATCTACAATGTAATAAAAATTTAAATATTAGAAAATAATTTATATATAATAAAAATAAATGCATTAAAGTTATCAAATAATGTGACATATTATGCAGCTCACTATTATTATAATTATTTATCATTAATAAAATATTTTTATTTATTACCTTACAAATTTTTCTATTTTTTTATATATGCATAATTAAAAACGGTTCCTGAATTATTATCTTACGTCGTAAACTCCTCATAGGTTGATTTGAATAACGCGCTTCAAAGACATCTCTTTTTGCGTATCTCTAAGTTTTTGCTCAATCTCGAAAACAGAGCGACTGAAATTCTTTTTAACAACCTGCAAACAAAATTTCTTTTACACCAATAATGTTTCCTTCCATGTTTTCGAAATTTTGAATATTAAGAAACCGGAAGTGGGGCGCGGTGTTCAAATGAANGCACGGTGTGCAAATGAAGTCTGTATGAGCTTCTGTCCAGAAATAGGCTTCTTCTATTCCAAATGCATTCAAAGTTATTTCTCAAGTATGGTTTCGATGCATAAGTTTGTTTGTGAGTTATAGGGAAATAAATTTCTTAACATACACGCACACATGAAATTGGACATCTCCAGAATTTGAGAATAGACTCTTCTGGAGGTAATTCGTAAAGATCTGCTGAGACATCGAAATTTTTTTCAACCGAATACAATACTCTCCTTATATATTCTGTAGTACAATTGAAAAAAGAAAGAGTTAGAAACTGCATTTGGAAGACCATGATCGGATTCACTTCATACTGGAATATGTATCGGCAGGATGGGACCCTTATAGAAAATATCAAATAGAAGAATTAGAAAAAATTCTGGAAAAGGCGATGAAATTCATAAACGTGGGTAATGATGCGAATAATTACATAAAAAATAAAACCTCTCCAAATTCGTAGAAAAAGAGCGCGCCTGGGATGTCTGTTCAGTTCACTTAAAAACGAACCAGGGTGGCGGGTGTCAAAGAGCGTTTAGAAAAAAAACGAGTAGATTGGGTAGACAAGATCACTTTTTCAAAATTGGTGAAAGGACACAAAAAACAGATGTAGGAAAATACTCGTTCCTCAATAGATCAATCAGGGACTGGAACAATTTGCCTGCGGATGTCGTGGGAGCGCTATCGGGCTCAGCAACCTCTCTTAAATTCAAAAAACGCTCTATGAAAAGGGGAGCAGACAAATTAAAAAGGATTAGGCAAGTTCGGGAAGAATGGGTACGTTAGTGTAGATGGGAAACTAGTGGAGTGATGGTGGGTAGTGAAGTGAAGTGATACGAGGGAAATAAGTGATTTAGAAAAGGTGGGAAGGGAAATGTGAAGTGAAGTGCACGAAAGGGGTAAATCGAGTGTTTGGGTCATCAGTGAAATATAATGTGCAATAAGTTTTTTAAATCAATTATTTAGATGTTTCAGGGTAAAGTGTTTTTATATTTAATACTTTAATATTAGTTGAATCATATAGTTTAATGATTTATTTAACGATTTTTTAATTCGGTGTGCTGTGATATGTGTTTTTGTATTGTATTTCCTTATACTCTGCCACCGGGTAAGATCTGCCCATTTGCAGTAAATAAATATTATTATTATTACTACGATGATAAAGATTCTCGAATAGACGAAGCAAGGAAACTACAAGAGTTCTTCGTGGATGGTGGAGACCATGTCTCGCCACAAATTCCCCTTTCGACGTTTGTGCGTGAGGGTGGGTCTTCGCATGAGACATTGCGTGTGATAAGCGCGTCGAGGGATGAAGAAACGGTAAGGGGGGTGAGAGGGGTGTGGGATGCGAGTGGACAACAGGAAAATGGCTTCGCACCGACCGCAAAGTGATGCTTCAAAGAAAAGTGACTTTGTAGATAAGGCTCGAAGAAGAAAAAGAGGAGATGATGCTACTGTTTGAGATGGGAATGGTAAAGAATCGTAAAATATACTTCTCTTTTTGCGCAGGAAATATTAAGAGACGTGTAGCAATGGCTACCAATGAGTCTTGAGTTTGGGCATGGCATCCATTTTTCCGAGTTATTATTTTATTTATTTCTTTTATATCTTTTGGCAAAAGGAGGTTCCGGCCATAAGACCTGCTCTTCCTTCGAACCGCTGGACTTGGATTAGGGAATTGGGAAGGAGAGATGTTGGGTTGTAGGGAACTTACGGTACCGAACCGACATTTACGTGGAGTAGGTGAGGGAACGAAAACATAACTTAGTTCGACCGAGCAGTTCGAACCTACGCCCCACCGCTCAGGGATATCGTAGAGGTGAATACGCTACCACTAGAACTCTGACGGTTTTGACATCTTTTTTCGAAAAATTAGTGTCCATATATTTTAATTTGTTTTTTTGTGGTGTTGTGTAGGAAAGACTCGAAATACATTAAGAAATATTACTCGATATTCCTGGTGCATCGAGAAGTTGACCATTGGAGAATTCTTTTTTTCCCTTTAGTTTTATCAATTTTGACAACTGTGTCTAAAATGATATTACAGGGTACATTTTGCATTATAATATTTCTTTACAGATAAAAAAATTGTATTTTTACCTTTTCGTGAATGGATTTAATTCTGGAATGACAAAGTCAGTGAGAGACCAGTGTATGTGTTCTTGGTTCTAGTTCTTTCGCCAAGGCTATAGTATCGTTGTATTGGGGTCCATAGTCAAAGTATACTGCTTCACTAAGTGGCTCTTTACTCAAAATTGTGTATAATCACTATTATTATGTATTTTATTTAAGTATACATATATTATGCGCCCCCAACCAAGCTACACCGTGGCGTAGTGGAAGCTTTCTCGGTCGATAACTAGGAGGTCTGTGGATCGAAACAAGTCTTCCGAAAATTGTTTTTTCTCGGACTTTTATGATGAACTTATTCCATAGAAGATAATAGGAATCAACTAGCAAAATACTCAAAACACATAATCATGCGGACTCTGTAACAAGTATTAAACTGGAGTGCATTATTTTCTCAATCGTACCACGATATAAAAGATAATAATTGGATATTCGAAAGGGATAAATGTAAATTCTTTAGTACGTGGAAACAAACAAACAAACTTTGTTGAAAGAAACTCTAAACGAGGTTTTAATGTACTTTGATACCAAAATCTGAGCTAGAATGTTTAAAAAGAGGTAAAGAAAGCAATATTTTTAACCAAAAGAGATACACAGTTTTAATGAATTGTAAACATTAAGAACTGTTCTAATATCAGGCACTCTATCATGTCGTCAAAAATGAACAACCAACAGAAGAATCATGGATATTACTTTCACCTAGTCAGGGCCTTATTATTATCATCATCCCATGTTGGGATACGTATTTGGAATTATTAGTATTGTCTAGGTTCTCAGCGGACATATTGCCAACTATATTAATTCACTTCCCTAAACATGCAATGCCATTTATTGTTTGCCAGCCTTTTTCTATGTTCTGTTTATCATAGGTGATTTGATTCACTATTCTTTCGACGCGTAAATAAATATCAATGGGGATTTAAGAACGATTATGTACGAAAAAAAATCCAAACCTTATGTGAGTGAAGTTGCAGGAACTCAGCGAGTTATATTTTACTAAAAGTTATAAATCAATAATTTTTGATGGGAAGTCTCCCGAATATATCTGCATTGGGGACGTCTCGACGCGAGGTTTTGCTTTCTCCGAGATAAAGACAGACTCCCACCGAGGAAGGCGGAGGTGTCGCTGTCGGCGGCGGCGGCGGCGAGAACTGGCGACTGCAGAAGGCAGAAATACGAGTGTCCGTCGCTGGAGACAGGAAATGCGACGATGCCTATCTGTGAAATATCCACCGCCTTCCACCCTCCCGAACAGCAGCCGAAGGCTAGGGTTTCTCTCTCGCCCTCGCGTTTACGGGTGCACGTGTACTCCCGGGTTATGGAGTCGTGTTCTGGGGACATTTCGCTTTTNTCTGTCGCGTTGTGGCGATTCCTGTTTGCGTCCACAGACAGTTGTCGGGCGCGTGAAGGCAGGCATTTGTTTGCGAGGCGCCTCCATGTCTGGGAAAGAGGGTATTTGAAAGAAAAGGGATTTGTGAATAAAAAAGTTGATTCTAGTAATGTTTTTAGGTTTCACCTCTTTTCGGTGACATCCTATACAAAACTTCTTTTTGTTTCATAGTCGCACATCCTGATGAATTCTTTTATACAGTATGCGTACCGATAAACTTTGAATTGAACATTATTTTGTTCTATAGATTGTGTTACATAGACATTGAACATTATCCATGCATTATTTTTTCTAGAGATTGTGTTACACACAAGATATTTTATGTGTTTTCAGTTTTAAATAATTCATTGAACTCTGCAGTTTAAATTTGGTACCATAGAAACTGTCGTCTGTGAATTCAGTATTCTATATTTGGGAAGTGCAGAGTGCGTACCGGTTAATATTTTTTAAAGGACATTTTATCCATCACCGTGCCTTTTCTATTCATGGATTTATATGTATTTTGACGTGGAATATATAATTTCTAAACATTCTTACTAAACGGTAATCTTTTAGTTTATAAAGAAAAACTCTAAATGATCCAAGAAAAACTTCTATTTCAAACGTAATCTAAACTCATGGCAGCAGTGTAACAGCACCCCAAATATGTAAGAAACTGGTATAAGTGACGAAAGAAAAGTAGGTAGTAGCCAAAGAGTCGATATTTTCCGAGACTCCGCTTCGGAGGATAGTATGCAGGGTCTGATAAGGTACAAGGATTTGATGACAAGACCATGCTTCAGAAATGTTTTGATATTCGCGGTGCTTCGACTAATGCCTACTTTTTTCTCGGTAACCGCCCGAATTCAGATTAAGTCATGGAATTTTGAAACAGTTCATCTATGGATGCACCACAGATTTTCGGTTTTCACCCATGCACCCACGAATTCTTATTCCATTCTCAGCGAGTGTTTGCACGTGGTTTTGAAAACGATACATTTCCCCCCCCCCTAAAGTATTCAATATATTTTAATAATTCTATTATTTAAATCAAACTATATAGAGTAAGTTTGTGCAACACAAGCATATCCGTATGAGAAATTGATATGTGAGTAATTTTTCAAGGGTTATCACTGTGCTAGAAGTTGATTTATGGATCGTGTGAACGAGTTGCTTTTTGTGAAATTTTGGAAGAGCGTGAGATATGAGTCTTAACATCACCCAACAGTCTAAACAATTAGCGTAGCTCTCTCTGATCACAACTTTTAATTTCGTAATTGATAAAAAAAAGACATCAATCACCATTCTTTGGGGTCCAATATATGTGAAAGAATTCGCAAACCCCAATTCTCATCCCTCGTAAGCATAAGTATATCTCCTTTATTACTTTAGAAACTTGGGAAAACATTTTGCACCTTAACAGATTAATCATTCCGTCTTGTTGTGTTATCGTTGATATAAAAAACCAGGGCTATCAATTGATGAGATGCAATAATTATCTTTTGAAATATGCATACTCGTATTTTTCTCCGGTTTTCCTTTCGTTGAATCGATCTGCATTAATCGGGTGGTCCCTTGCTGGTTTCGGAGTAATTATCGTCCACGTAGCCGTACCACGTTTTTACAGCTATTTTGCAAATAAATTATTTATTTTAATCTCTCACTCATCGGTGCATTGATCTTCGCACGTAGCTCGATCCCCTGCACCTATAGGAGCTCAGGAGATGGTTCCTACCAGCCTTCGATGTGTCAACGGAATCATTTAGGATCAGCTCAGCTCCTGAGAAGTGCTGACTGCAGTGAATGAACCCTCTAGGAATGGACGTCACCCCCTCCCTCCACACCCGGGTTCCTCTCCGCCGCCCCCGTCGCCGCCTATTTGTCCAGCGGGCGATAAGGCCGTGACGCTCCTGCTTTTGTCCCGTCGATGCACGCGGCTGGAAACAAAAGAACGCGCCCGCCTGGCGTTTTTTTTTCAAAGAATGTTATCATTATTTGATAAAGGTTTATAGCTTTCAATTGTAGGGCCTCGGTGGTCGTCCGCATACCTGCCTTCCCAGATTTCCTGCGAGTGGAAAGCGACTTGGAAAATTAAGAGTGGAGGGTTTGTTTTCACTATCAAAAGATTAACGTACATGGTTATTTAGGGACTGAAAGAAACATTTTGAAATGTTTTCGTTTAATAATCGAGTGTGTGTGCAAGTACTGTCTAACAGAAAATTTAATTCTTTCATGTATCTAAGTTATGAAGTTTAACTATCTTGAATAGACAATATTTTACTTGACAAAGTCCAGTGAAGGACGTTAAAATGTATAACTTAATAAGATACGAATGATAGACATAAATATTTCTTCAATGTACCGCCTCAATCATTGTTTACCAATTTTTGTGAAGTATGACTTATTTTAAGCGTATAAAATAAATTGAGCTCAAGATGCAAACATATAACTAAAAATAAACTAAGTAGCTTACAATTACTTTGTTTCTGAAATGTAATGTTTATATTAAGTGTATTGAAACTAATTTTTACTCGAAAAAGTGGAAAAAATTGAAAGTATTTTTGAGTGTCCTAACTGATAACAATTATAACATTTACCACTATTTTATTAACCAGTTTGTATATTAACTTCCAAATCTCATTTTCTAACAAAAAAAGTCACAGTTAAATTGTTAATCATTATGGCAAAATATTTCAATTTTTTGTTTGTTCAATTCATCAGAAGGAACATGAAAGAGAAGGAACGTAAGACTTAAGAATTTGTGATAATAAAGTATTAGTTTGAAGTGTTCAGTACCATTGGGGTATTCAGCAGTCTTCATCTTTGCAATCAGACACAAGTTGGAGCGACATTCATAATATAATTCCGACCATATTATGTTATAGTACTATAAATCCAGTTTGAGCAACATTGACAAATTACCTGCAAATCTGAAGGTGTGGTATGGAGTGAATCAATATATACTCAAAGTCACGATACTTTGCCTAAAATTATTCAATATGGCTGCCTTAAACAAATTGCCAACCTCTATGAATTAAATCCTTGAAACTCACTCGCGAAAATTTCAAGGAGAGCGTGGACACAAAGAATTTAAGTAATATCCAAATAAATAGTAATAGTAGTCACAAAAGCGACTATTTGCTGTAAAGAAATACAAGTTAATAAGTATTCGTTCCATACTCTCGATGCAGAAAGAACAGAACAGCGCCACTAGAGCAAGTGAATTGATTGTTGTCCGAGGTTGGTTATGAATTCAATTTCGAAGGTCTTGCCAACAGAACGCGAGGTTCCCTTATCATTACTCTTGTGGACGATATATAAATAATTTACGATCAAATGAGCTGTTACAAACTGCGTTTGACCACATGGAGGACAATAAAGTAATTTACTGCGACTAATACTAAATTGAACTGATGAACACAGTGCATTTCCGTTCAGGTTTTTTTTCTTAAGTTGAAATTCTCGAAGCAATGTATGACGACTTTTACTATAATAATGAAGTGCACCTTGCTGCTTAGATGCTGCAACCCGCTGCACTTTGTTGATCGCATCGACTGTCTCCAACCCTTCCTGTGAAGCACATCGCTATGGAATGAAGGGGTTGGGGCTGTATAGAGGGTGGCATTGTGCGCGGACTCCTCTTCTGGACAAAGCGAGGGTTAAACGACACAAAAGCGATTTTGGTTAATTGCCAAAGGAAAAAAAATCAATAGGACTGCGCGGAAGATGAAGTGGCAGCGGTGGACACTGGAAGCACTTTGGGTGACGGCGTGAAACTGAAGAAAAAAAAAAAAGTTATACGACNAAAGGAAAAAAAATCAATAGGACTGCGCGGAAGATGAAGTGGCAGCGGTGGACACTGGAAGCACTTTGGGTGACGGCGTGAAACTGAAAAAAAAAAGAAAGTTATACGACATATATTACCCAATTTGGATTTGATTTATATATCTCGTTGGGGCACATTTGTGTTTAGACAGGCGTATTTTTATTTGTTATGTACTGCAGAAGTGTATAATTAATTATGTTGTACTTGATGTTGACAAGGTAGTGTTCGTCATCTCCACACAAACCATCTCTACTAATATTTACCTGGTAGCTTGGTCGAATTGACTCTGTTGTGGTTTGTTACTTCCAAATAGCGAACTAAGTATTTCTCTCCACACATTTATTTATTTAAATCTTTGGGTGAGGATCAGACCACGAGGCCTGCTTTACCATTAAACAGTTGGACTTGAGAGAGGGAATGGGGAAGGGGAAATGTTGGGTAGCCGGGGAACGTAGCACCAAACCAACACTTGTCGGGAGTAGGTGAGGGAAACCCTGACTGAAAACCTCAGTTAGTCCTTGCAGGATTTGAACCCACGCTTTACAACTCAGCGGGATCGTGAAAGCGAAGACGTCACCACTAGTCCAGCGATGACGACGGTGTCCATACTCAAGTCGTCATTTAAATAAGTAGGAGCAAGATTAAGCATTCGACATTAGAGTGCCATTTTGTAGTACTTCTTTGATCCATGGTTCAAAAATCTTCCTCACTCGTGGCAGAGGAACCTCCCAGGCAGCGAGAATAATGTTGTTATTCGCAAGATTTTTTCTTATGGATTCAACTCCGGGTGATTTTCTATTATAAACGTAGTGTATTGAACCGTTTATAAATAACATGGTAATTCTACATGCCATTGAGTCAAGTGTCAGAAGGTGAAACATTAAAAATCATATTTGCATGTATTGAGTGTAACAATCTACTATTGCACCACCAAATGTAGTACCGCCGGTTTTATTATAATAATGGGGAATATATTGAAGAAATTGTTTATATTGTAACGATCGCGATATTTCGCCATCTCTATTTTTTAATTAATGGACACTGAAAGCAACTGTCTCCCTCGCGGCGAGAAAAAACTTACTACGATTCACGTGTGAATAGCTTCACTCGCATTTCTGTGAAGCACGCAGCAATCTATTAAAAAATATTCTGTAATCTAGATTCCGAGAGAAAAATCATAATCTGACTTCCCAATATTTCAAAGCGAAAAACCTCCATTGTTTGCTTCGTGCGCCAGAAATTCGCAGATACGTCCAAAGAACAGGTTTACCTCTCCACGTGTTGTTAGCACTCCCCATTTTCTTTTTACTACAAAAAAGGAAAAAAAGAATTACCCCGCGCAAATAAAATCTAAAACAAGAAAAGATTCAATACCTTCCAATCCTTTTTACGTCGCGAATAAAAAGAGTGGCACTGCGCGGAAAAATACTCGCGGTTAGGATCTCACTTGTTCTGTCACTTGGCCACACATGTCACGTCGCATTCCCCAGTCTTCTGCACCCCCTCCCACCCCTCGTCCTCGCAAAAAAAATAACGAATAAATTTTATACAAAAGCACAATCCGCCACAATTCAACCACTTTCGGTGCTCCCTCATCCATTGTGCTCTCGATCAAGATTTTTACAGTCAATTTCGCGCGTTCTCCGACATGTAGGGCCCCCGTCCTTTCACGAAATACCGAAATACTCCGGCCACCGCCGGAACGTGCCTCCCGCCATTTTATTCCATACGCCTCACTCCGTCTCACCGCGAAAAAAAAGCGCGACATTCGTTTTACTTGACTCAGAAACACTTAGTCCGGCCGCAGCTTTTCTCCTTTCACTCAAATATACGTCCGTCCATAAAACCAACCTTTTTTTTCCATCGGATGTTTGAGGTACAGGAAATGAGAAAAAGGGGCCGTTCTACTTCGGAAAAAAAATTATATTCCTCTTCCTCCTTTGACAAGGGAAAGTACATGGATCGGGTGCTTGAAGGACAAAAGAAAGCTATCAGTTAAAAAACAGTCGTGAATCGCTGCGCCGCGTTTATGATCGCGCGCGTGACGAGTGCGTGAAAGAGGTTTCTCGAATATCGAAGAGATTCGCCCAGGGACAATGGCGGTTGATTAGGGATCTCGCGATGCGCGTTACGGGGAGCGGAATGTGACAATGCAGAGGGAGGATCGCCCCTGTTCTTGAATCCGTCCCTTGGACGGTTGCGTCCATCGGCCAATCACATTGGTTGATAGGGAGGTGTCTACAATGATAACCTTCCTTGATCACGGCTCAACACTATTACGCTGACAGATATGTGTCAGTAAATCTGACCAAATTTGGGGGAAGAATGAAGACAAATGAACTATTTTAAACGATCTGATAAATATTTACCCATAATTCCGTATATTTTGGCAGATTATTAAAAAATACGACCTTTCTTGGTAGCTTTGCGATGCTACTTATCTTAATTATCATCATTACGTTTGATCAAAAATGGTGTTACATTTTCATGAGTGCATTGCATTCTGTGTGCCTGAAAATGTTGTATCGTAATGATATATACAACGGTTATCCACTATTTCATGCAAATTGTAAAAAAAAATAAAGTAAATATATGACAAACGTGGACTGGGAAATTCAATAAACTTTGCGATTTCAGAAAGATTAAACAGAGCGCAGATTATAGACAATCAAAAACTTCGAAGTTCACAGAGTATATCATTTATTCCATACTTGTTGTTTTTCAAATAACGGTCAACGTTGAGGTCTGTGTATGACCTCATCTTCAGAACCTATACAATTTTATATTTATTTAATTAACAGGTGTTGTTAGCATTCAACAGTCAAAACATAAGTAAAAATTATCTAACAAATACATTAAAATAGGAAAAGTAATAAAAATTAGGTATCAAAAACCTTACCTCAGAATAGCAGTAAAGAGTATTACATTAAGAGAGAGATTATTTTCACCCGTCTGATTTCTTGTTAGAATACTTCTACTAATTTTAAAAAATTACTCATGAAATCCTCATTGTAAGACTCCAACTAGGTCAGACATTATAATATTAATCATGATATCATTTTATGTTGATGACAACATTAGTTGTCATGTATGTAATACAGTATGAGTCCAACTGGCAATCTAACCTCTATCTACATATGACCAACCTAACATTTTAGATCAATGTTCATTTACTACCAACTTATTTTAGATTTTTTACGAAAAGTAATACATCCTCAAACCCATATAAAAACCAATATTATTTTCTAACTGGTTGTTCATAGTCCAATATAGTTTGATATTAATAGACTCTAACAGGTATTTACGATGAACATTTTCTTCTGTATCTATTACCTTTCTTTTTTTGTTTATTTTTGAAAATGCTTTTGGTGATAATGACTTACAACATGCTTAAGAAAACCAGTTCTGTTTATATCATTCTCATATTTAACCATTCAGATGTGCTCCTTCATTCGAGTGTTAATCTTTCTTTTGTACCGTCCACTATACACTAAGTCACAGTCTTTACCGCCAATCTTATAGACAATACCCATATTTTTATATCTATCTGATTTGTCTTTTTTGTTCTTAGCAAACATAGTTTTATTAAGTTTTATAAATGACCTTGATATCATTTTCCTCATAAATTTTCATATCATCTCTACTTATTGAAGGGATGTATGGAGGAAGTACGTATTTTGATCTTATTTGTCATTGCTCAACAGGATTAATTCCCATGGTATAAACCATTTTATTTATTTATCTATTAATAAGTGATTCTGGATAACCATTTTTTCTAAGTGTACTTTTAACTTCTTCAATGTTTTTTCTGTAAAATTTAGGATGAGAAACATTAAAGACACTATTTAAAATCCCTTTAATAATTCCTATGTTCTGGGAGTATAATGTCTAGTCTAGTAGGGGTCTTATAATGAGAATTTCATAAGTAATTTGAAAATTAGTGTAAGTATTTTAACAAGTATTCGTGAGTAATTTGAAGGGTGAAAATAATTTTTAATGTGTTAGTTAGATAATTTTTACTAATTTTTTGATTCTTGAATGCTAACAACACCTGTTAATTAAATAAATGTAAAATTGTATAGGTCCTGAAGATGAGGGCATACACAGACCGTTATTTCAAGACTAAAAAGTATGGAATAAATGATATAGTGAGTGAACTTCGAAGTTTTTGATTGCCTATAATCTGCACTGTTTAATCCTTCTGAAATTTTATAAGACAAGTAGAGAAAGTTTGGTGGTTTATGTCGATTGCTGCGAGACAACTTATCAACTACCTACTTTCCGTTCTGTTATCACTGGATCATCAAACAGTGAGTAGGAAGTAAATTAAGGACCTTAAAAAAATTCGAATTCAACTAATTATCCGTAGACTCACTGGAAGCCTCATTACTATACTTCCCGATTTATGAAGTGTTCATTTTCCACAATTAAACTTTGCAGACACAATTAAACTTTTTCTTTAACGACCGGTATAATTATTAATTAATATTTGGTTCAGAAATTGAGGTCGTCATTAACCAAATATTAACAACCCAGTCCGGTTCACTTTTCCACTATTCACAAGTTTCACACATATTAGTTTATGATTTTTATGGTAATATTATTTTAGTTTTGATTTTTTGAAGCAAACTATAAAATAGATTATAAAAGACTTCGGATTGGACTCACAAATTTTACATCTTTTTCATACTTGAGGAGCGACGGCCATTACGTGAATGTGGACTAGACTACGTACTGTACAACATCTTATAGAAGACTGTAATAATGTTTCCCATCTTAGAAACCTCTTTTCGTATAACTATTCATTAATATTTGGTTTAGAAACTGAGGTCGTCATTAACCATATATTAATTTTTCCATTAACCGTATATTAATACCATTAGTAATAATATGTCCCATCTTAGAAATCTTCATGCACTGAACTCAAACTCCTAATGAAAATCCTAAGACCAGCAGAATGGCACACTAGTAAGTTAAACTTGTGAATTGCGGAATACTGTATTATTTTGTGAACCGAATTGTGTTGTTAATGAGTGGTTAATGACTGATGACCTCAGTTGCTGAGGTAAATATAAATAAGAGGAAGAGAGATAGTATACTAGTTTGTGAAAAACATAGGCTGGAGTTTGCAAAGTTAACTTGAGGAAAGTGAACACTTCAGCAATCGAGAAGCATAGTAATGAGACTACGGATTATCGCAACTCCAAATGTGGTGCGAGTTTTTCTATATCTTTCACGCAGAAAGACGAAGGCTAATTGTGCGATTACACTTCAATGGCATCACGCACTGTTTCATTGCAGGTGGAGTGCTCTCTATACTATAAGGTATCAAACATATGATAATCAAGTGGCGCTAGATCCGGACTGTGAGGCGGGTGATCTAACCACTCTCAACCGAAAGAAGCAAAGAGGCAGATGATCCGCCACAACCAGCAGTATCCGGTGCTGCATTGGCATGGTGACACAAGTTATCATGAAAAAGAAAAAGAAAAAAAAAAAACTTGTGATACTTTACATGGATTTTAATTCCTGTTCGAAGGTATTGTAAAGTGTCCCAATACCGTTGAGCGTGCATCGTCGTATGGGTGGTCATCTACTCCATCAATTATCCCTGGATATCGAAGAACAGACCTTACATGACCTTACCGTACAATTGCTAAGGGCTCTAATAACCTAGACGTTTGCGAACCCTAAAACCCCAATAAAAACAAAAACAAATTCGATTGCATTCATTGCATTCGAGTGAAAACTTTAATTTTCATAGTATTTAACTATTTTGCGGACTCTCCTTCTTTACCCAAAAATTGAATAACACCAAGATATACATTCTTAGACGAATACGTCATACACTCGTGCCGCTACAAGCTGCTGTTGTACGTAGAGAAGCCATCTTTGGAAATTTACATGTTCTATGTTGGGGTATTTTCTTTCTTCACACGTTACTGATGTGTTATATGGAGTGTCGAGTGTCATTGACATCAGTTAATGTAAGAAAGTGAAATGATATTGGCGTAACTCTGTAGAAAACGTCTAGTATATATTTGGGAATTTTCCATTTTGTATCTAACATGTCCCAAGAAAAAATAAAAAAATAAAAAGTAGAGTAGTATCTTTAATATGCACTATTTCTAAAGAGTCTTCTTCCGAGATAGAACATGGTGACAACTATTAAGTGTTTGATAAATGGTTTGCCGCTAGTTGCATCAGATTAATCATCATCCACCAAATCAACTGTCAACAAAAGAGTTAATCGTTGATTTTTCTCTACATCTCTTTTTATAGACAATTGGAAAAACATTATAGATCTTCCGAATCCTGCCAGACATTTGAATTAGTTCTGGAAAATACGTAGAAGAGATACTGATCACGAAAACCCATAACTAGAATTAATCCTCTAATACAGCTCTATTCAACTTCAAACTTATTTTAAAAACCCGTAAATTCTAATTCACTTTACATCAAATGTTGGGGGAAGACACAACTTGTGCGATAAAAATCTAAACATCGCGACTGTAGTGATATATTTCCAACAGACTTGGAATATCATTTTCCAAGCATACGGCGGCGAGTATATGTTATTATATATAATATATGTTAATATGTTACGAGCTGTCTCAAACTCACGACTTGACTATAGTGAGATCAGATTTTGTGATCACAAGTAAGTCATCACAACATATATGATGACTCTCAGGGATGCGGATTATTGCAATAATATTTGATTCATTTTAATCCAACAAGTACGATACACACGTATTAAGTTATTTCGTAAATAAATTTAAAAAATACTTGGCATCGAGAAAACTGTTGGAGTCCGATACAGATGTTTCAAACTAATTTCCAGGCCATTTTACCAATATTATACAAAGTACTTACTGTATTACTTAGAAACATGTTGCATAAAAACATACAAAATGGATAGGTATATTTAATTTTCGCGTTATTTATTTTAGTACGTTGAATTTTTTTAAACCAAAATTGTAATTTTTTATTCATAATTGCGCATTATATTATATTTGTCAGATAGGGTAAGATGCATTTGTATTGAAGAGGCAGCAATTTGTTCTGTGATGAGTTCCATGCGACTCGATGACAGAACCCTTATTCATGTTATAACACAATGGGCCACGAAATCAATCGGGAAAACGGTATTTTGCTCTACAACAAGAGATTTTCGTGGAATGTGGGATGATGAAGACATGATGCAAAAGAATTTTTGGTTTTTATTTAACTTCTTTTATAAATATAATTGTACAGTTTATTTATAATATTGTTTTTATTTTTTATTTTTGGTATAGGAAATTTCGACCAGTTGATCCATATCTCTTGAGTCGGAAGTTAGACATTGATGTGCAAGTCTATGAATGCCGTAAAAATACAATTCGAAAGACATTTAGTGATCGATGTTATCGAATGCTTTAGGTTAACCAAGAAAAATGTCCTAAGGAACATCTTTACCGTCTAGTCATTGTTTAACAGAGAGAATGGAACGCTGTTAGTAGAATAGAATTACCTAAAATCGTGCTGATCGTCAAAAGACAATGTTATTGATCAAAATCCTAGAAGACGCGCATACAAGATTTTTGCACGATTTATAAGCAATGCATATTTAAGATTCAAATTATGCAAAATTAAACAAGAAGCAGATAGAAGTTTTATTATTCGGACCGAGGTATACCCGACGTAGTAATAAGCACAGTTTGAAAATATAACGAAGGAAAGAGAAACGAAATATTACACAATATTATTTCAGTCCAATAAAAAAAAAAAAAAAATCACCAAACTTATCACAGACGAAACCAGTATCACTTTAACTAATACAGTTACTAGAACTTGGAGATTTTATCATCGTATGATACCTTTATACATTTATTTAGCTTTCCGCAAATAAAACGTATATTTAGATTTGTGTCTATATCATTTATAAATGTGTTTACATTTATAAAACAATTTGCTTCTGAATAGACTAACAATAATTTCATTTTTTTATAGAAATTGTTGGTTAGATTATTAAATAAAAAATTATAGAAGAATCGTTTAAGTATTTATTTTTATGACAATATTACGAAAAGCTACTGTGGGGAAGATTTTGTGTTTTGAGCTACTTGGTAGGAGTAAGTTTCGAAAATTAGTTTTTGATTTTTCTGTAAAATAGGAAGATTATTCGAAATGAGAATGAAGAAACGTACACCACCAGTTCATTGTAGTTTTCAAACGTCGTCTTAAATTTGCGTTGTTTTTGTTTGTTTGTGTGGTTATAATTTATTGTAATAATAATAATAGGTTTACCTTAGGGTTTTTTCAACTTACGTACTTGTTTTCATATTTCATGGGAGCTGATAATAATTAATTGTGCAATGAAAAATTTTTCAGACTTATGTGGAGCTATATATTCTCAATTGTGACTATTCAAATTTGCAAAACATTATCTTCTAAAACGTTGGAAAAACTATTACGAGCGTTTTATTGGATATTTGTTTTGTATTCTTCTGTAATGTTCAGGAGATCTCTGTTTGTAACTCAGGTTTCGCATTTTGTTGCTCCATTCTCACCATGTCAAGCTATAAGACGTTGATAGACATTTGTATTAGGAAATGAAAGACAGGAAAACGACAGAGCAGTTATTCATCACAACAAGTTTTAAGTTTTATTTACAAAATTGTTTAGTCTTACATATTCATAAGGAGTGAATTTAACAAATAAACAATGTATTAACACAACGAGATTCGAACAAGAAAAACAAAATGAAGTATTTCAACTTTTCAAGTATGCTTATTACAACTGCGCAACTTCAGGCTCTTCTCAGAATTCTCCTCGTATATTAATGCATTTAGCAAAACTAAGATGTTGGACAACTTTTCAATGAAAATAATGTATATATAAGANAACTAAGATGTTGGACAACTTTTCAATGAAAATAATGTATATATAAGACATGCGTATTATACAAATAATGAACGACGTTGCGTTGCACTTTTTAGCGGAGAAAATTAAATTATGCTAGGAGGATTCGATTAATATTAAAACTTTACTTTTTATTCAATTTGATTCAACAAATAATTTAAACAATTTACTTTGTAATGTGTCATTTAAAACTGCTACAAAAAACAATTATTTAAGTAGAATTGTACAGGGAAGAAAAGTAATAAGTATGCGTAAAATACAATATTTTTCTCTTGCATATAACAATATACAAGCATTCTGTAAACTCACAGAACTTGATGAAAAGGCTCGTGTATAACAGGATGTGATAGGTCGTTAGTTTTAATTGCTAAGAAAGAGGATAAAAATAATTTCACAATATCAATGCTAGAATAATGAAAATAATTTCACAATGTCAATGTCAAAGAAAAGAGAGGCTTGAAGTATTAGATTATTTTGAAGTATTAGATTATTTGTTTGTTTAAAAGAAAATAATGTTGAGTACTTTCGTATCTTGTAATTGAACCCAGAACAGATTTATCAATTCGAGTAATTAAAATAGCGTTGAATTATATGAAAAATTTGACGTACGTATTTCTTAAATAACTGTCCAATTTTACTTGTTGAAAATAAAAATTGTTAATTATTCTGCTGATATTATAAAAAGATTCTATTTTTGTACTTCTTTTTTGGGGAGGGGGCGCATTTCATGATTTTTTCCTTTCAGTGTAGAAGTCTAATTGGGATGATCCTTTGCTTGCTGCCGAAGTGTCAATTAGATTATCCTTCCCGTGGTGACACGGGAGTCAGCGTGGCTCCATGGGCAGAACGCTGAGTTGCTGGTGATCCCCAGTGAGGTGGGGATTTTTCGTCACACACATCCAGACTCACTCTCAGACCTACTCAGCCTGCTGTAAAATGAATTTCGGGTCTATCCTGGAGGTCAAACCGGTCGGAGCGAGATGCTGGCCACATCTCCTCCTCCTAATGCCCTCCGCGAACCTCTTGGACACCTTCGTTTCCTGTTTGGGAATAGTTTGGCTAGGACTTGGCGTGGTGATATGCAGATTTAATTGATTTGTAGCCTGAAATTATTTATTTATTCATGAATTGTTTTTCTCCTAAATAATCAGACTGTACGAGTGTGGTGTAGAATAGTATTGTGTCGTAATTGAATCGCATGTGATATAATACGAGAAAAAAGCGAGCTAAGATAATCAACAAGTAGTGTTTCATTGAATCTGTTCCCAATAAAGAACCATGTTCCCCTTGGGAGCGTCTTAAAAGGCGATAAACCCGATCCCATCAAGCGACGATTAGTGAAACCACGGGGAACGGCATCTCTGCAGGGTTTGTGGATCTCGGCAACAGATGTCCTTCCGCCGAACAAAAGAGTCCCCCCCCTCTCTCTCTCTGCAGACGACAAGAACAGAAGAGGGGCGTGGGGCGAGGATCCTACCACCTCATCCTTCGACATGAGTCTTATCCTCTCTCGACCACACTGTGGGTCCAAACGCTCATCTGAGAGGGCGAAACGTGTAATCGTTCCCTTGGTTAAGTAGTACTCAAGGCGCAGGTGGAATTACGTCACTAAAATATCTCAAATCCGCACAAATAAACAGAGTATCACGTACTTATAGTGATTTCAACTTGAAACACATACCTCACTGACCATTTAAATGAAATAACTATAATTGATAGTGACACTACGTCTTATGGAGAACACGCTTATTTTTTAAAAAATACCAATTTTTAATTCGCGAAAGTGATATAAAATTACTTTGATTTGTTGTACATTTTCTGTAGTATATTTTACATATCCTTCATCTACAAGTCACCGAACATTTAAGAAAGATATTTAACTTTTTCCGCGGTGTGACGCATAAATCACGAAAGCGTTGCGCTGGGTCGCCATGTTTGTACTTAATGCCCTTATGCATTTCAAACGAGTCAAGCGAGTTCCTGAATATTGTTTATACTACACAAAGAAATTTAATCATTTTCTATCATTATAATTCATTGTGTCATAACAATAAATTGTAAAGAAAGCAAATCTACTTCTAAGTGATTTGACTTACTTGAAGCGCTAGTCTCAAAAGTTTCAACGATTCGTGTTTTGTGGAGGTCAGCTCGGTTGATGGCGTCCGAATACGCGTACGCACGGAAAACACCTGACAGAGTGCAGCGAATCGCGTCATTTTTGCTTTCGGACGACACAAGGAGCAGACGATTAAATAATTTCTTGAATATTCCACAGTGATAGAATAATCAACAGTTGTTGTTCAACGGTGTCTTAATACGTTCGAAATTCATAAAAACACAAGATTTTGTTAAAGATGGCCGGGAATTTTGTTTTTCGAGTGAACAGCTCTCCAAAGCATAGAAGCTGAAAACACGCTTCAACCACACGCACTTCATAAAGTTTTACCAAATAATTCATATTTGAAGTGTAGNCGCACTTCATAAAGTTTTACCAAATAATTCATATTTGAAGTGTAGAAAAAAAAACGGTGAGTCACCCCTGAATATTGAGTATTTTCTGATGAATCCATTATTTTTTTAAATTTAACGAAAAAGTTGAGAGCTCAATAATTTTGACTCTAAGTGTAATCCAAGATAGCTCAAAAAGTTAGAATTTTAAAAGAAATAATTATATGTAGACAAAACTGTATATTTTAGGGAATTACATTTATGGAATACTTTTTTGGAAGTCAATACTTCGATCTGTCCCCTCATTTTCACTTTATTCCCAAGTTTAGAATAATATTCGTAAGCCCCGATATGTTCTAGTTAGTCCAACTAATTACACTTTTCAGAAAGAGAAACTAACTTACCAAGTTTATTCAAATTATCATAACAATTGTTCACAGTATATACCTGGCATTGAACCAAATCTGAGAATCAAGACGTATTGTTGTAGAACTCACTTATCACTTGTGTCCAGAAGAAGGGATGTGAGCACCCTTTGTGCTAGGGGTGTCGTCTTTCTCCCTCGCCGCATAAGCGCGCGATTAGCTCTTGTCAGCCGGACGNCCCCCCCCCCGCCCCGATCTCACACTTGAAACACGAGGACATGCGCTACCTCGTCCTCTCTTGCTTCACTTCCGAGCGAGATTCATCCTCACTTTGTCGTTTTTCATCGGACGTGTGTCCTCGCAAGCACGCGTCATATCTGCAATGAACACCGATTCATGGTGCAACGCCAGCAGCCAGGTGAAAATTGCGACGGACCGGGACTTTGCACTATGGATAGCACACCTGCGGCCAGAGCAGGCGGTCCCGGGTTCGAGTCCCGGTCCGTACGCAACTTCCACCTGACCTGTTGACGTTGCAAACACTCCTCCACGAGTAGGTACTCGGAAGTTGCGAGTTAAAACCGATTCATGGTGTTGCAAATATTGTCAAAAGTTTTGTTTCATGGATAAGTATGTATTAATTACGCTACTAAAGCGCTATGAGTGCTAAGAGTTAAGATTCTAATGATAAACCCAACAAACCAATTCACTACGAAACGGTAAAAAAGAGGACGCTTATTTCTCGGCGAGCATCTCCGAGAAAGATATGAAGAGTTAGTAATCGCGAATAAAGCAACTAAAGTATGATGACTCGCAGACATTTCTGTCAAGTGAAAACCATGACTGGGTGGGGAGAAGAAAAAATATACTTGAAATGACATTTACATGCACTTTATCTTCCTTTTTGCCAAAAATATCTTTTATATTTGCAATGACCTTTCAGAGGTAAGGATATATTATATCCCGCAATTATGTCAGTTTTAAAATTTCTTCCTAAAAATTTTCCCCATTTTTGATTATATTGCAAGTTTTCCTTTTTTTAAAACTATTTCTGCAAATTCCACCTTGACGTACGTGATCAGAGACAAGTCGCGTTTCTACTTAAACATGGCGAGCCATCGACTTTCTTGTGAACAATAAACCCTGTTGATTCATACTAAACATTCTAGCAGTCATGACCACAGAGTGACATTGGCTTAAGCGCAAGTTTGCTTTCTACGTCACTGAGGCAGAACAACAATATATTGAGTCATGTCATTGTTTTTACGCTTACAATACTTTTCTCCTGTGTGACATATTTAGGTAGAACTGAAAATTAACATACGTCCTGCTTTGAGAAGTAAGTGAACTGTATGAAGACAACAATAATACTGTAAAGAAAGTTGACAAACGTGGAAACAATCTTTCAACCGTCTTAATATATGTTTCTTAATGTTCTGACGTCCGGAATCATCATTTGTTTCGCATGCAATTTTTGATGACGAAGGAACATAAACTTACCTGGCGACAATCACTCTACGCATTGTTCTGACCTTCTGAAATTACTGTATCAATATCGTGATAAGGATGTCACAAAAGAAAATTATTCTTAAAATATGTTGACGAATTACTGAGAAGCACCATACAGTTGCGCAGTTTAACGGAGTTATACTCCCTTACCTTCAGTCTCTCGCTTCAATCCTGAAATAATTAAATATTAAAATGCTTAATTTCAATCAAGTTTGTTCACAATTTTATGACGAATTAAAAAGACATAGGAAGGACATGATCTCCAACGAGAGATATTTTTTCTTTTCTTAATGACGAAGCTGGTTCGGTTGATTCGTTTGGTGGGAATAGCACTGATAATAATAAATTTAAAATTGTTCATATCACTGTCGTTTTACCTTGATGAATCACTTCTGATTCGTGTAATAAATTTGTGAAGTGAATAATTTATCTATAGTTCTGTAAGAGTGATTGAGTGTCCTTCCATATCAGCTAATTTGTTCTTCTTTTCTTGCAATTTAATTTACTACCATAATTTTGTATAAAACTGCAAATACATGTCTATATTTTGCATTAGATCATTTATTTTAAGATTACACGGATGAGGAATTACATTCCTTTCATATTTTTATATTGTCAAATTAGTTTTGTGTCGAAGCACCATTTTTTATATACAATAATATCAACACTAGTAGATAGTTCTTTTAAAGACAACTTCTTTTGTTTTAATGTCAATTCAATTTGAGTTTCGAGGGAGAAAGAACAACGTACTTAAATAACTGAAGATCACATGCGTAAAAGAATTGTATTTCTTGAGGTTATGTGCTTCAATTTAACAGAGATTTGCCATTTTTCACAACCCATCGTTATTTTTTATTACTAGCCAAGAAAAAAAACCTTTTTTTCTTTGTATAATGTAAAGAAATAATGACGAAGAACTCTGTACTTTCTGAGTTATGTGTTGAGAACTAGTCTGTTCACTTTAAATTTAGACGCTTTATTTTGTAGATTTTTGTATTATTTTATGATATGTCGCATTCCTCTGCTTCACAAGTCACACATTCCAGCTCACTTTTTCTAGAAATTGCATACCGTACTCTCTCGGGGATCGGAAGAAGTTGTTGATGGCTGGGCCATTCCAGAGGGAGGTATTGAAAGAGTCTATCAGAGCAAACTGCTAAATCTCTGCTACCTATGAGGCCGGATCTAACCTCAAATCCACGCCATCTTGTTTCCGTTGGTTTACATATTTCTCTTTTATTGCTGCTTTGGGTTCACGATTTTATCACGTCCATGCACTTATGAAATGTGACTAATAAACGATTAAGTCCATCATACGACGAGTTTCTTGGCAACGCTTGTTGTAAAAGGAAAATGGCTGAATCCGGCCCGAAGGACTAAAAGGATGAACGCGTGAGAAAAACTTCAAGGACTGTGTGAAACTGAGTTTGGACGTTCGTCCCCGTCACTGCCTAAAGGACTGCCGCTCCCTCGTCGTTCAGGGCCTGCCGCCCCCACCGCCGCCGCCGCTGCAGCTGCCGCCGCAGCCGAAGCTGCCATAGAAGCGGCCAAGTCTCCCCACCAGTAGTCGCCTCCTATCGTAGGGGAGAACAATCATAAATACTTTTTTAACTTACTACTTCCGAGTACCTTGACGTGAGGGAGTGTTTGCATCGTCAACAATCAGGTGAAAATTGCGACTCGATCCCGGGATTTCCTACCATGGCCGCAGGGGTACTGTCCGCTGCACCACCCACTTCGATTTCAGAAGCCCGTACACAAAATCTACCTGGCCAGAATGGGCCCGCGTTCGGATCCCGGTCCCGTTACGAAGCAATTTTCACCTGTTCGTTCACGAGACCATCATAAGCCTCTTTATTTTAGTTTGCAGTCCAAACATTGGAAACATTGATGTTCCAGGTATTGTAAAGGAGCATGAAATAAACAGTTACTACACACTCGTTGATTTAATACTACTAGGTTTGTTTCGTATATTCCAATGTTTTCTTGTATTTCTTAATATTTTTTTCAAAAATTACGAAAACTTAATAAAATATTATTACATAACTATTCTTATCTTAAGTCGTCTTTCGGTCATTTCAATGTCTGTACTTTTCTAAGCGACCTAATTAAGAAATATCTTCGACATTCTTTTAGAATATAAATATGTGTGTAGTATTTAATGAATTGAATTGTTTCATGTGCATATTTGTAATATTCTATTTCGAAGGACCAAAATTTTATTGTCTTTTGTGAGAATGAGAAGTAAATATAATGAAATGATTTTAGCCTGAAAATATTTTTATTACTGAATACAAATATAGATTTTATTTCCATGAACCAGGACAGTCAAAAGTAGGCATCGATTGCATGAAATATTTCGTAGCCTGTATAGATGTGTAATTTTTAACATTCAACACTATAAACATTTCATTAGTATTCAAAAATTGGGTTTGACCTGACTTCAAATAATTATTACATCGAAGCCAATTCCTCTAATAAACTGATACAATGGAGAGGATATAAATTAATATTGGATAAATGTTAAGTAACGTTGCGTTGAATTAACTAAATGACGTTATATATAATCTTTCCTTAAACTGTAGAGCAACAATTTAAAAAAACAAACACTTTTGACGATGAAGTTATTCGGATAAACCGGAGATCTGAATAAATTAGCTTCTTCTATACTACGACTAAACGTAAAATCCTAAATAAATAATGTATAGTCAAAAGAACAGTTACGAATTGCCTATGACCACAAGAAGGGCCATTTACTAATTTACTCTTGAAATGCAAGCAAGGGACCTTCCCATCAAATCCGATCAAGGGCCCCAAGGCAGAGGCGGATTCAAAAATTTCAGCAAAAATTTCTAGATAAGATAAAACGTTTGCTACGAGTTATAATACTAATAGAATATCAACATGTTTGTAATTTAACACAAAAAATGTATTTTTCATGTACTAATTATTATCGAACTATAGATTATTCTGAGTATAGTGTTTAAAAATCATAAGAGTTGAAAAAACACTAAATTCACAATGTATTGTTACAATAAACACGCCCCTAGACAAAGCCTAGAGAACCTGTATAAAAAATCCGCCTCTACCCGAAGGAAAACCGGAGCAAAACCCGGGCCAGGATGGGGTTACAGAATTAATGTACACAACCGTGCCAAGTTGAGTAAACATAAAACTAAATTAATATGAGTCATAAGACACAGCAGAAACATGCAAGAAAATAGCTTTTGAAATTGTTGTAAGTTATTTTAAAAGTACCACAGCAATGGCGTGATAAAGTACAAGACGGATTTAACTTTTATTAAAATCAATAAATTATTTTACATTGTAGAGGCACTGGTGCAGGAGGTAGCTTTTCACCGAGAATTTAAAGAGATTCAATTTCATAAATAAATAAATAAATTTATTGTCAAAAATCAGTACAAACTGCGTATGACCACGTGGAGGACAATAAACTAATTTACTCTCCGGAAGCAAGCAAGGGACCATCCCATCAATTCCGATCAAGGGCCCTAAGGCAGAGGCGGATTCAAAAATTTCAGCAAAAGTTCCTAGATAAGATAAAAAGTTAGCTGCGAGTTATAATACTAATAGAATGTCAATATGTTTGTAATTTTACGCAAAAAATTACATGTACAATATATAATATAATATCGTTACAATATAATATCGTTTATATATCGTTACAATATACAATATAATATCGTTTATATATTTTTGGGGAGGGAATTATATAGAATGATTCCCGAATGATATGGTCCCTTTTGGCAAAGAGCAATTATGAATTTATTATCAGAAAGGAAATGAAAATATAATAGAACTGTAAATATGGAGTGTGTAGCGCGNAGACAGGTTGTAGGTTGTGGCGTGTCCCACCTGGCGGTGCAGTTGTGACCGGAACCCCGCTCAACGCCCCCGCTCCCCCACGGGCTGACGCAGCCACTTCGGGGTGGCGGGGGAGCGGTCTTCAGATGACGTGTTGGGGCGGTGCTGGAGGCGGCGGCGGATGTGCCGTCGTGGGTTGCGGGGCCGGAGGCTGGGCGCTGAAGGCGGGCGTCGAAGCAGTGGACCCTGGACTGGAGCGGTCGGCAGCACTCGTCATGCGCAGACCTGTAGGGCGGAACATGTGGTAAACGGGTACTCATAACCCAAGGTTCTAAGCAAATCTCGCCCCTTGTGGATGTATTTGAATTATTCCAATATTCTATGTAGAAACTTCAAGAAATAAGTCGCAAAACTGGATAGAGGCAATAATAATCATCAAAGTTACTTCCTCACATTTATTTCCCTTTTCGACATGATCACCCTAATGACACTTAAACACTTATCCCATCTCATTACGAGTCCTTGAAAACCGGTGGCAAAGAAGTCTTTTGGTCGCTGTAGTGGCCAAGACGTAACCTCTTTGATTACGGCATCAGTTTCAAACGTCCATCCAAATGATTTTGATCGTCATCGAATGTCACACGCCGGTCATTACGAATGATTTGTTCCACACGCTGCACTGTGACTGCAGTTGACACCTCCGCAGGACGACCAGGACGCTCCCCGTCTCTGATGCTTTGCCCTCCCCAATTCTGAATCCAATTGATCCAAGAAGAAACATGTACCTAAATAATGATATTATATTGGCTTTATTTGAATGATATTTCAATGGGAATTTTCTTCGTGTGTATTGACTAGAGATTACTGTAAGAACCTCATAAATCGCACAAAAGAAAACGTGTTTTATAAGAGGAAACGTGTTCACTCACCGACTCCGTTGGTAGAGTCGTCTGGAGGCTTGACCAGCAAGTACGCAGCGACGGGTCTCTTGATGCCGTCCGGTGGAGGGGATGCAGCGGAGGGAGGCGCTTGTGACGCGGATGGAGGAGGTGGTGGAGGACCGCAACCGCAGGGGGAGAGGTAATGCGCAGCCGCCGCAGCAGCAGCGGACTCTGAGGCTGCCGAAGGGAAGTGACGAGAATACTGGAACACTAAGGCAAAACACGTGTTTACGAAATAATTCATAATTGATTTGGAATCAGAAATAATTACTACATATTATACTGTAGAACCCGTCTTAACCAAACTATATGGACTCTAACCGGTTTCCCGTTGGACCGGTTACTCCGAGGCTACCGTGAAAAATCCCTTTACATTCAAAAAGAGCATGCAATTTTTGTCAGGTTACGGAGATTAAACGAGAAAACAGGCCTAACGGTGGCGCAGGTGGTAGTGTTGTCGCTCATCACCAAGTCATCCCGGGTTCGATTCCCGATGGGGTCAGAAAATTTTGTAGCTTTTCACATGAATGTCCCAGCTCATATAGCTGTGACTACTGGAAAGCTAACCTTCCTTCCTCTATCCACATCCTCGTAGTATCAATAACTCTATTACTAACTACTTCTACTAACCCCTCCACGTGGACCAAGTTGTTGGTAAACTCAGCTAAGTGGCCCACCTACTAACAATAGCGTACCACCCGACTCCTAACACTCAATAAGCTACAATGGCACGCTACATTCCATTTACAAATACAACAATATTAAAAAACGAGCAAATGAGACATCATAACAATTCATTTTATTGTACTGTATGTACATACATAAACGAACACGGAAAAATTGATTCATTGAAAAATAGACTCGGGAACAAGCGAACTCCCTTCCACAATCCGTCCGCTGCAACACAAACTCATCGCTTCACATCTAACGACGCGTCGCCCCGTTTTACTTTTCAGGAACTTTTAAGAAAATGTTCGTCAAATTATCAATTTTTTTATCACTTCCTGTCAGCTATATACGCTGAAAGAAAGAGAAAAAACCTGTTCCACGGGTTAGGGCGGTTAATTCGGGGGCTGGTTGATCCGAGACGTTAACAGGGTTTCTAGTGTTCGGAGATTTGGGCACATGGCAGCTACCCGATCCAATCTGAATGTCACCACGCCATCGATCCTGGAATCTACAACTGGAGCGCGGAGAACCCGCGGTGCTCGAGACAAACGTTAATTTGTCAAAAAAAAAAATTCAGTAAGTAAATTTCACTCACTCTTAGTCGTTATGACGTCTCTAGAAGTAAAAATAAAATAGCAACACCCGTCGGTTTACCAAATTGCGACACATGAGCATCTTCTCTATTAAATTTTGTTTAATCGTCTTTCAGTTATAATTTCGGATGATGATAATAATCAGAATAATAAGGAACTTTATTGTCATCACGTGGACGACAATAAACTAATTTACTCTCCGGAAGCAAGCAAGGGACCATCCCATCAATTCCGATCAAGGGCTCTAAGGCAGAGACGGATTCAAAATTTCAGCAAAAGTACCTAGCTAAGAAAAAAAATTAACTTTGAGTTGTAATACTAATAGAATGTCAATATGTTTGTAATTTAACGCGAAAAATTTACATGTACAAATTATTATCGAACTATATATTTTTATATTTATATAAAATATATTTACATAACACTTTTACGATATTTATAAGACTGATATGTCGCTATATGTTTTGAAATAATATTCTGAATGTTTATTTTACTTTCAAATTTGAAATAAAAGACAGTAATAAGTTCATCTAAGGATTTTGAGCATGAATAGAGCACTGGAAGCGTATGTGCTGCACACGGAGAAACGCAATGGTTTTGCACCACTAGTTTACCTGGTAACGAAGCCGCAGCGGCTGCTGCCGCATGCGAATAGAGCGAGCTTCCGTAGAGCAAAGCGAGATCAGACGCCGCCGTCGCCGCCGGTAACTTCCCTGGTTCTCCCGCCCCCGCCGCGGCCGCCGCCGCCGCCGCCGCTGCGGCCTCTTCTGCGTGTAACTTCACAGCTGCGTGATGCGCCAACGCAGCCGGATACAAAGGGTAGGAGAAGCTGGGGAACAGCGACCTGAAACACACACAAATAAGTCGTTCTTCATTTTCCAGGTTCTTAGTTCTCCTGCTCTTCCGGTGGCTATGGATTTAACGTGCTTGCACCCCACCACTCTGGGTTCAATTCCCAGAGGAAGGAGGAAAAAATTTGCTTTTCACATTGATGTCCTAGTTCATACGGCTGTAACTACCTCTTCTATCCACCTCCTACTACTCTTAGTATCACTAACTCTTACTATTACTAACAAATTTTTCTAACCCCTTCACGTAGGCCAAGTTGTTGGTAAACCCAACTAACCGGCACACCCAACAATACCCCCTACCACCCACCCCTATACGCTCCATGTAGATAAGCTTCAATAGGACGCTACCTTTCCCATTTACAAATACAATAAAATAAAATTTCCATAGGATTCGCGGTATAGTGGTTAGGGCGCTCATCTACACTTGTAAAGACGACACTTTGAATTTTACTGTGAATAAAAATATGCTAATTCAGATTATAATTTTAAATTGTTACAAATTACTACATTATATCACGGTCGCCGAAAGAATTTGGGGGTCATCTCTTCAATGACATATGCCAACAATTTTTTGTCGATAATTAAGTGTCAACAATAATTTTTCTTTGGAGACCCTTTCTCTATACCGACAACGGGACATTATTTATACGTCGATGATAAATTTGCATTGATTTCTCATTAAAAATGTTTTTCATTTATTATTTGATGCCCCCCATGTATCTTGGGGCTCCGAGCAAACTGTCCCCCTGCCTCCCCGTCTTGGCGGCACTATTATACGTAATGATGTGGATCTGGGTATATTTTACCGATATTTTGCTGCGACCCAATTATACTCATATTTCTTGGTCAAAGTTTCCACTTTCCTTCTACATGTGCGCTAAAACTTATCAAAGACTTCGCACCTCGCGAACTTGTCGGCATCAGCTGACGCCGCCGCCGCAGCGGCCGCCGCCGACAACAGCAGATGAGGCGGTGGATGCCCTCCAGGCTGCATGGGCCCTCCACCACCATGTCCACCCCCACCCCCTGCTCCACCACCTCCCGCAGACAGCAAGGCCGGGTGGTGATGACCTAGCAACGGGCGATGCAGGCCCGCCAGACTCCCGTTGTCTCCCAGCAGAGGCGACAGCGCGAAGCCGAACTTGGATTCTTTCTTGATGAGTGCTTTGGGTTTGCGACGAGGGCGATACTTGTAGTCGGGATGCTCTTTCATATGGAGTGCTCTGGAATGAAGGAGGGTAGAAGTAATTTAGAACATTACACAACAATTATATCAAATATTGATTGATTTTATTTGCGTGTAACACAAGTATGTGTAATGTTACAAATAATTAATAATAATAATAATAAATTTATTGGCAAAAAAGCAGTACAACTTGCGTATGACCACGAGGAGGTCCAAAAACTACTCTCCGAAAGCAACCTTGGAACCATCCCATCAATCCTGATCAAGGGTCCTAAGGGGGGTCCGCACTTTCCAACTCAAGCACGATTCAACTTTTCTTCCTGCGCGGCGGAAGGTCAAGCTCTGGTGATGTGGGTGGTAGTCTGCCGGGTTTGGCGAGGAAAACGTTTACGGACTGCCGTCGTCGTCAACTTGTGACCCTCCTAAAGAAATATAAGACTTATTTCACTAGACGTGCAACACCATATTTATATTTCCTTCACCGTAGTAACAGTTAATCTACGAAAATAAATATATATACAAATATACACGGTACATCGCTAATTATCCAATAACATATATTTAAAAATATTTTTCTTTAGCAAGAAACTCTCATTCTTTCTTGATTCAAAAAAATTGTAAACCTGAAAATAT
>NNCF01126611.1:462107-474748 GCA_002313205.1 Laupala kohalensis | reverse complement strand
ATAAGTCACAACGGCGTAGTATGTACAAACATTACGAAAATCTTAAGTCAAAAGACGACCTCAAATTCTTATCTTTCAAATTATTTTCTCTCATAAAACGAATTAAGTCCTTCCAGAATAAAAACAAAATGACGTAATAAATCCATCTTCATCCATTTCATTGTTAAACCAAAATTCAATAGTTCAAATGTTACACATACTAAACAAAATACGGACTTTTTGAAAAACAACATAACAGGGTAAGTAAAAACAAAACATACGAAAAAGTCTATTAGATTTATATTATGATTTTCACCACTTTAAGAAAATAGAATCTTCTGTATCCAAATCTAAATATATTTTTATTGTAGTATTAGCAATATACCGTGTATATTTGTAAATATATTTATTTTCGTAGATTAACTGTTACTACGGTGAAGGAAATATAAATATGGTGTTGCACGTCTAGTGAAATAACTCTTATTTTTCTTTAGAAGAGCCATTCGTTGACGGCGACGGTAGTCTGTAAACGTTTTCCTTGTCCAACCCTGCGGACTACCACCCACATCACCAGAGCTTGACCCTCCGCCGCGCAGGTAGAAAAGTTGAATCGTGCGTGAGTTGAATCGTGCGTGAGTTGAAATGTGCGCAACTCGTCCTGACTTCGTCCTTTGTGCTGATCTTTTGATTTGTACTTATCGAACTAGGAGGAATTATGTATGTAGAATGACGCTGTACGATATTTCGTAAAGCGATGCTGGGTGTGCAATACTCTATCAGACATTTTATGAGAGAAGACGGTAGGTGAGCGGAAGCATTAGCATGGGGAGCCGAAGAACTTGATTTTCATCTCTCAAATAAATTGCTCCAAAATTTTGAAAACAACTGAATAAATGAATAAACGTTTTTGGGAAAAAAAGTAAATGGAAACTGCGTATGACCACCATTCTGAAGGGACCATCCCATCAGTTCCGATGAAGGGCCAAAGGGCAGTGGCGAATTTAATACTTATCAAAGAAGCTATTTAACGAATACATACTGTTAGCGATTTATTATTCCAAAGTTAATATTAATTATTAGAATTTACATAGATATTCATTCTTAAAATACGTACTGTAATCAATTTATTATCCCAAAATGAATCGTTGATGTAAAATGCAGTCAAAATTCGAGATTAATAATAAAAAATTATTGAACGACTTTCCCGTCTATGGAAAATCCCCCACTACCCGGAGGAAAACTTGAGAAAAACCCGGGCACGTGTTATTCCCCCAACGAAAACCAACTCTCGCCAGTTTCTTTGACATACGTGTCCTTTTCTTTCTATACGTAACAAAACGCATATTGTTCACAATATTGTTGTAATTTTTGCATAAATAAGAATATTCTCGTGCTAAAATACTTTAATTGTAAGAATGATAGTGAATGAAAATAATACTCTTGATCTCTTTCTTAAGTTCTAATCAGACTCTATATTGCAACGTCAACAGCCTTCAGGTGAAAATTGCGACGGACCGGGTCTCGAACCCGGGACTTACTGCTCTGACCGCAGGTGTGCTATCCACCGCACCACCCTAGTCCGTACACAATCTCCTCCTGGTCTGATCCGGTGTACCAGGGTCACATCCCCCTTCAGGGGATAAGTGACCACAGGCGGCTCCAATGCTGGTGACTCTTAAGCCTGATTTTCGCGTACCAAAGCGTCGGATGCACATTTTAACTCACAACTTCCGAGGACCTACTCGTGGAGAAGTGTTTGCAAAATCAACTAGAGTCAGAGACTCTATGTTGTATGACCGTAAATGAGAACGATCCAGACGTCTTCAAAAATTTTCTTATTTATTTACCCACACCTTAAGATCTGTCCCTTAAAGATATATTTTACTTTAAGTCGGTTCTCTGTTGTTCGAGCAATAACCGGTAACTTTGATCAAACAACGCGAGCAACACCATTTAAATTGTCCATTCATATTCAAAACTAGCTTTATAATCTCCAGAATACAGATCCTTGTATCGCATCTAAGTCTTCTTTATGAGATCATCAACTGTGGATGTAATAAACCCTTCAGTACCCGAAGATTCCCCTTTTCAACGGCGAGCAGTTCCCTTTTCATGGAGTATCAGCTCTAGTGCTCTACACCATTTCGCAAATCCGATTAACTTGAATTATGCGCCACTCCTCGCCAATATATCCCAGATGCCAAACTGTTTTTACGATGCTTTCAAGTCACGGCAATCCAGAGTTTTTACTTGGTACACACATTTAAAATAAAATATTTGGAACCAATTAATCAATTACAATTCAAAAACACTTATTTACATGTACCTTTTGTTACAAAGAAAATGATTTTTATGTATTAAAACGTTTTTTTATGTATTCAGAGAAAATCACGAATACTCGTGTACTAAACAATTGATAAATGAAATGTTGTTTTGTATTACGAGTACTGCCCCTAAACATTTTTAAACGTATATTTATAAAAATAATTCAAAATACAGAAAAATGTTCTGTCTAGAAGGTGACATTTTTCTTAATGCTCAGGATGTTCCNAGAAAAATGTTCTGTCTAGAAGGTGACATTTTTCTTAATGCTCGGGATGTTCCAAGAGAATTCTGGAACTTACGTTTTAAAGGAATATTCAATACTGACTGAATAAAGTGCTCTTGGTAACAAGCAGTGTTGAATGTTTTGAAGTTGTCGTTACATGCACAGTCACTCAGGTAAAACTCAAAATACAAGAACTCAAAATTACGGGACCGATAGTTTAATGATTGTTAATGTTTGATATATAATTGAAGTTTATTTTGTATGTATTCGTTTATATTTTGGATTTATTTATTTGAAACCAGTTATAATTTCATTTAAGAATTTTATAATTCTGAAGTGTAGTCATACATTATAAGTATAATAATAATAAAAATAATAGGGTAATCATTATTATCTCCAAAGACGCAACCAAGAAGCTGATGCCATTCTACAAGCATTTGCAAAACAGAGAAATGGTTTGAAAAACGACACTTCGAGCAATAGATGGAAAGAAGTGTGTACGAATGGAGGTATGTAGCTTTTTGCCGAAGACAATATGAACAAATTTACGTATTGATAAAACGGTACGTGAAACGTCAATATAAAACAAACAAACGTTAAACATATTCTAGAGTGATGCAATATTTTCCAATATATGTAATGGAAATGTTGAAAATAAAGTGACACTATTGTTTCCCGTAAATGAAAAATGTTCTAAAATTAATGAAAACATAGAAAGTAGAACGTATAAAAGATACATATTTGAAAGAAAAAAAATTGATCTCGTGGATCAGAAAATCTACGTGACTGAGGATTTGTATGTGTTTTATTATGTATTTTTTCATTAACTTTAAAACCTTTTAAAGGAAAAATGTGTGTGATAAAGAAGTATCTGGATAAAAGAAAATTAGTATTAAAATATAACCAGTTACAAGTCGACAAAAGTGAATTTTTTTTCTTGGGACTTAAGGGTTCGTGAACAAAAGTGAATTCAGAAACTTATATTTACATAGCGGAATTCGAACAATGGAACTTATGGTTGCTTTTGGGGGTATTTAGTAGATAATTTATTGATTTAGACAAGCGTCTCCGAGAAATATGTAATACCATGATGACAATCTTTTAATATAGAGATCACATCTTCAATCCTAACAGTGTTGGCGTAGTCCATTTCAACATGTTCTGCAATAGTGACAAGTATCCTCTTGAATTTATTTCTCTTTCAGTTTAAATAAGTAGTTAAAAACGTACGACCTTTTATGAGCGAATATTTATTTTTCGTAAAGAACTCACTAGGTTTCGACATGGATTTACGTCGTCGTCGGGTGATCAAGTAATGGAAAAATTATAAATATAAACATAACAGGAAAAATGAACATGATTTGAACAGAAATATAAACACAAGACGTTTACACGAAAGCAGAAACACAAAAATTTTATAATTTATTTTCTCTTTCAATTGTTCATTGCATGTCACGTCCTAAATTTCATGATATTCTCCGGTCTGCACTACCCTCGCCACCTCGATGTCTCGGTCCCTGTTTCCGTTTTGTTCGTGATAGAATGAAAGAAAATACATCTTTCGCCGCAACTGCAAATTCCCGCGTCGTGAGAATTTCCCTCGCTCCGATTGATCGTTTCCTGTCACGATGGTTCATCTCCCGCGGTGGTCATTGGTTCAATGGACGAGATGTCCTCCGGGGATGACCCCTTCGAGTGGATCGCGGGGTATTTATGGTTCTGGGAATTTGAGGTTAATGAATGGACGCAGAGAGTCAGCCGAATTGTTCGAAACGACGCAAACAAAAACGAAACGAGGGTTAGAAATATGTGACGGTCGTTAGGAGACGGGGCAGCAAAATCGAAAGACATTACACAGGAAGAACGAGAGTATATTATTTTACCGATGAATTATTATTTCTGAAAATACCGGTGACTATACAGGCGCCCTCGCCACTGGGAAGTGTGTCATTTTATAGTCATCGGTAGTGAGTGCTGTAGGTGAGCCTCCAGCGGATGTATCTCGGACAGAAGAAAAATGAACTGTGTTTCGTTCACAGACGAATGCCGATTTAAATTTACAATTATTACTCGTATAATAAAAGAAAGATATCAGTGGTTATGTCCTTCTACTTTCCCCCTCCTTCTTTATTATTACGAATAGGTTGCTTATACCACCTTTGTATAAAACAATTCTCAGTCTATTCTATTGATTCCTATTATACTATTTCGAAAATGGAAAGTTCATGCGTACTTCCTTCGCTCTTTTAATCTATTTCTTTCCCCTTCTTCATCATTATCTGCTTCATAATTCTGTCTATAACATAACCTTAAACATCACCTCTGGCTCCACAGTCTCCATCTACGCATTCCTCTCCCCCACGCAACCCCTGTTCCGTGTTACTACCCCTTTCGCACACCCCTGCTCCAACCCCTATTGTGCAGCCGCCAATGGCATATTTTGCCTGGCGCCTCTGTTGTTTTTGTGTGCGGCCAGCCTTTAGTTCCGGCGACCGCCGTCCTTCGGAGAGCGCGCTCTCGACGCCTGCCGCGTTGCCCTTTGTTTCTGAGTAGCAGCGGGAAACCCTTTCGCGACACTCTCTCTCTCTCTCCCCCACCCACTCGCACATCGCATTTTCAAACCCTTTCCTCTCCTCCTCCCTTACACCAGCACTTCCGCCGCACAGGAATCGTAAAACTGCACAATATAACAACCCTTTCCTCTTCTCCCGTGCTCGCCTTCTCTTTCTCCCATCTCGAAAAACACATTGTTAATTAGCACAAAAGCGTCCGTGAGGCGCGAAGCGATTGTGGCGCCACGGATCGGCGGCGGCGGACCGGGGAACTATTCGTCACGTACCACCGCCGCAGCCGCCGCTGCGTATTTAAAGCAACACCCAAGCTCTTCGGGAAGATACGACCGTATAGATATACATTTTTTATTTTCTCGCTTTTAAAACCTTCGAAGGTTTTTTTTATTATGTCTGCAGCTGCGTTTTTATGTCGTGATATAGGAAACCTACCTGCGTCGGTTTGCGTATGACGAGATGTTGGAACGGGGCTGTTGTTGATTCAATTAAAAAAATAGTTGAAAGTGCGCCTTAGGGGAAAGGAGAGGGGGAACGACGAGGCGAGGATGTCTTTTATTTTTTCTCTCACACGAAGCGGAATGTGGCGAATATTTGGAGTTATGGGCGTGACGTCATCCAGATGACGACAAAGGTGTAAAGGGAAGGAAACTGATCGGAGTTTCGGAAAATGGAGACGACATGAGAGAAAGAGAAAAGAGAATACAGAAGAAGTAACACGCTCGTCATTGTAATAATTGTACTAATATCTCTGGGGTTTTTTTCGGAAATGGATGGAACGATTTTGAAGAAACTCACATAAATATGCATTTTGGGATAGAAAAGTGTATTTCTTGGTAGGACTTTATGAGTGTTGTTTAATACAAACAAATACGTATATTGTTGATTGTAATAAATATATATCTTGATTGTTAACGAGACGTAAATGAAACAATCAAGGCCTTTTGAAGTAAAATGGAAAGTTATGTAAATGAATGTAAAAATGAAGTAAAATCATTCGTATGTACTGACTATGTACATACATGGAGACAAAATGATTAATTTTGAATTATTTATTCGAGTCCGGTAACGGTAAATGGTGTGGACGGTAGTCGCAAGGGAGAGTCTCTATATTATGATGGTAGTCGCATGTACTTTCGACCGAGAGTAGTCAGACTTTTTATATTTATTTATTTACTAATATTACTTGCCTTGGAAGTGGATACTCTGCGATTACAACTAACCTTGGTGTACTTTCTCTTCTACTTTTTCTGAATTTAATCTTATCTTTCCAACGTAACTTCTTTGTATGTCGTTTTTACTAAATACTTTGACAGTAAATTTTCATTAGTAGTTAAATTTTTCTTAAGTAGTTTGAATTAAAATTGTCAAAAACTCCGTTCAATAAAAATTAACTTCCGTAATTTTAAATCATAAAAACAATAACAATTAATAATGTCTTTAATCATGAAATAAATTCATAAAAATTTTAATTATCTAAGAAAGTTACAGAAGAAATAACCTAATTACGAAAACATGGATGAACGTTATCTCAACGTTTGACCGAGACGGAAATGAAGTAAATGATTTCCACGCCTTTCATTAGAGATTTATTATTATTGAAATCGTATAGTACAAAGTCAAGCATTCATCGTAAACTTATTTCAATACTTCAATTCCGTACGGAAGAAATGAAATTCAACGGAGTGTGTATAACAGAAAAAAAGTACTCGATGAATAGATGTAAAATTTCTTTACGTTATAGCAAGTGTCTTTAATGCCATGCACATAAAAGCGAAAACACAAAAAAACCTCAGTTGCTTTTCAGTCGATGCTCAGCTTTACGCATCACTGATGAGTCTCCTAATCAGTCACACTTACCGACGTGTCAGCTGGAGATCTGTAGTGGTTGTAATGCATAACACCATAATAATCAAGTTTACACTAATTCATCGTAAGATTTCTCTCGGCTTCGGTAGACACAAGTAAGCTTCAAACGCAACAAAAGACAACGTGAAGACAGAAGAAAAATAAACTAAACAATTATTGTACAGCTTCGACATCCGATTGTTTGCGGTTATCGATACTCAGAAGAAAAGAAAATCAGTCATTCATCTGTTATAATAACAGAGTAAAGAATGCGATAAAGACTATTGCTCATCAAAGAGAATGAGAGGTATTCCATCGGAGCATTCACCCTCGTCGTCCTTTTGTTTGATCGGCCAATGGAGTTGAAGGAGACGGAGGTGTGAACAACTGAAGAGCGCGCGATGGAGGAGCAGCTGAAGGTGTGGGGCCACAAGGAAGCGAGACTCAGGACATCGATCTGCTCCGTCCGTCTTGGCTGCGGTGGGGAGGGGGGGGGTGTAGAAGGTGGCAGGGGACGTGGAATGCGCTCCATGGCAAGGACCACTGTATCCGAACCTCAGTAGTGTTAGGAAAAAAGGAGTCGAATACATTTTTTTGGTATTATATTTATACCGAACTATTTTTATTCTTATATAGGGAGTGTGGTGAAATGTTAAATCAGCTTCTGCCTTAGAGCACTTGATCGGAATTGATGAGATGGTCCCTTGCTTGCTTCCTGATACTAAATTAGTTTATTATCCTCCACGTGTTCATACGCAATTTGTTACTGATATTTTGACAATACATTTATTATTGTTATTATTATGGGTTCTTTCTCAGTAGAAACTGGAAAGAGTCACTCACCCCATAGATGGGATTGGGGTTTATCAATACAGAAAGGAAATTCATCCTCGCCTGTATGATGTTATTAAATAATTCAAAAACTTTCGGACGACATCTGCAGGAGGACAACTTTCTGTGCAACCTTCATAACATTCTTCTCGAGTCCTAGCTTCTCCAAATTATTCTGAAACCTCTTCGATAAAATACCTTCGATAGATATCACTAAAGGGATAATTTCAACCTTGCCTAACTTCCATATATTCTTGATCTCAATTGCTAGGTCCTCGTATTTCCTAATTTTTTTCTGACTCAGTTGAAGTAATGTTGTGAGTCAGCGGAACAGCAATATCGATTATGGTGGCTGTCTTATTTTCCTTATCAATATGAAGGATATCTGGGCTATTATAATCCACTGTCTTGTCTGTTAGCATAGGTCAAGCCCAATAGAGTACATGCTTCTGATCTTCAAGTACTGCTGGCGGTTGGTATTTATAATATGGTGTTACATCCCGTCTTAACAATTCGTAATCCATTGCAAGTTGTTGATGGACTAGCTTGGCCACTTAAGTAAGCATTTTCTGCGAGAGATGAACAACCAGCCATTACGTGTTCAATGGATTCACCAGGTCTTCCGCACTTCCTACATGAATCAGAGACATCGAGTTTGAGGATATGCTTCTCATAATTTCTTGTCCTCATCACTCTATCTTGAATGGCGATCATAAACCCTTCTGTTTCAGAGTAAAGGTGTCCATCCTTGATCCATTGCAGGGACGCAGTCTTATCTACATCAACAGCTTTCAACCACTTTTGAAACTTTCCATCTAGTGCCATTTATTCCCATTTTTTTCTTTCCATCTTCTTTCGTACTCATTGTTCACATTGCTGATTAGTATTACCTAGGTATGTATATCTGTCATCAGCTTTTGCAATCATCACCATTATTTCTTCATTAGAGAGCATGAACTTGGCTTAAGATTATTTTCTGGATTCCTACATGACTTATGAATTTTGTAATAACCCTCGTCCACCCTCTTTTTGGGGTAGGTATAGGCGATTGGTAGAAGAGTTTGGATGCAAGTATCTGAACTTATTCATCAATCTCCTAGTCAATCTGTCTAAGTCATTCAGATCCGTGTCTGACCATTTTTCTATCACAAAGGAGTGTGTCATGACAAGAATGGCCCCGCTATTGAAGGTTGTGATGATATTTGTCCCAGACAATTTAGTATTGAGTGCCATAGTTAGACACCTATTGTACTTATTCGTAAATTCATTCTTCAGATTTGCATTATCAATTTTCATATTCAGTGGTATTCCAAGGTACTGATATAGAGCTTTTGGTTTTAGTTTATTATAATTATTTGGTATTTTGGTATTATAATAATAATATTTTGATATAATGGTATACTAGNATTCCAAGGTACTGATATAGAGCTTTTGGTTTTAGTTTATTATAATTATTTGGTATTTTGGTATAATAATAATAATATTTTGATATAATAGTATACTAGTAGTTTCGTATAACAGTATTTAGTTATAATACTATTAACAAGAAACGAAGAGCAAAAGTAGAGGTTACCAACTTGAGGATTTGATGAGGAATAAAAATAATAAATGAACTCGCCAAACTTTCGGTTACATTCTTGTTAGTGCTATAGGTTACAATATTTACAGTTATTTTAGCTTAAAAATATATCATAGTTGGCTTTTTATTTTGCATAGATGATATTTTCTCGAGTATTTTGTGAGAATGAAAAAAAGTTAACTGATTAACATGTAGTAGAAAAAAAATCAATTTTAAGTTAAACAACTAATTGGTCAAAAAGTTATAATAATATATTGTAGTATAAAGTGTAAAAATGGACAATCAAATTGGATGAGTTAGCTTATAGATTTTAGTGAACAATGGTAGCAATTAGTTAATCAATTTGTTTTTGCTCAACTAAGGTTTCAGAAATTTGATCTATAACTATTATAGTTAAAAAATGCAAAATTACACTAGAGCTTGAGCTATCATTTTTGCAACTATTTTAGTTTACAATATACAATTCTTGACCACGTACTTTGCTCTGATGCGATTATCTTCAGGATTTGATGGGGATAGATTTTCTAAAATTTCAAAACTTACTCTCTGTCTCTGCGCATTTTATTAATTCTCCTTCGTATGTTTTAGTGTTTTCTTTGTTTGTATTTAAATCTAGAACATATATACTTATTTGGTTAAGTGTAAGAGAGGGTGTGTGCCTTAACTTCGCCACAAAATAAAGGCATTATTATTATTAATTCATTATTCTTTCAGTTATATTCTTACCATTATCTGTACGAAAAATACGGAAATAACAATCCGTAACAGTGTTTTACCATTCACTTGTATCATAACTGTTTTCAAATCACACACTTAAAGTTAAAATGAAACATGTATTGATAACCTGATTCTCTGTTGTACGTCCCCATTCCTCTGTGTTGTACAGGAGCAATAAATCGATTGCTCTTTCAAACCACGTATCACCGAAGATGGACGACTTATGTGTTTAACATCGCGTTGGTGCCAACTTAACAACGCCAACGTAATTGTATGTGCAGTTGATATCAGAGTGCGTTTAGATAGAGAGAGAGAGAGAGTGACCGATGCGTGTCCAGGTTTCCGCCGTTCTTCCGTCACGTTGGAGCAAATGCAATTAAATTCATACAGATTTCTAAATATATTTCAATAAATTTGTGTCGATATACTTTTACATGGTTTTTTTTTCAGATCAAACTACACATAACAAATTAATCTTTTTCGAAAGAGAGTCTTCGTATGTATATTTAAATAAAGCGTCATTTTTATGAAAAAATGGCGGCGTTCGGTGGTCGGACACGCTCTCTCTAGGCGCACTCTGGTTGGTATAAATTAATAAGTTAAGTTGGGGATCTAAATTTATTTCTTCTACTATTTCAATATTCAACATTTTCAAATTATACAATCTATATTGATAGGCGTATTTTAATTAAATATAAAACGTACTAATGCACCAATATAGGTCACATATTTTTTAATATTAGAAGTTGGTGATAGCATGTATGTAGAGGGATAATGTTTTGAACAATGTATGAAATATTTGAGTTCGAAAATTGTCCTTGACGTCGTTCCCATTGTTACGTCATCGCCGTAATCTGCGTGAAGATCGACAAAAAAGCAGAAACCTCTGCCTCCGCAAATTCTTTTAATATACTCTTTACTGCAAAACAACGTGGAAGTTTCTACACGATACCTTCCAACAGTCCCTAGGTTATGGCACGTCACTGAAGGGCTGAAATCTTGAAGAGGGCAGCATAAGCTACTTCACAGACAAACCTCTATATCATTAGTGTCGCATGATGTGAGTACACCACATAAAAACGATAATAAATAACAATTTTAAAATATTTTTGTCATATTTAAAGAAAAATCTCTATAATGTAAAAATAAAGAAATTTCAACATAGGTGCAAAACAAAATACTCGTTTGGTGGATAATATTTTCCTTTCCCGATATGAACTATTTTAAAAACTTTTATTCTCAAACGAAAATTTTTAATGCGATATCAATGCACTGGTCACATAAGGATCGTAAGTTACATCATTTGGCTTATATACACGTTAGATCTATATCCCTTTCGTGAAGTCCGGTTGTCTTCGGGAGCTTCCGCCTCACTTCGTGTGAGTGCTCTCCGGCTGGATCTGTAACCCGAAATATGGTTACCCCCAGTCTGGTAGAATTCCCGCTCTGAGCGGCGATATGTGAAACGTACAGGTCATAGAAACGATAACTCGAAAGAGAGATACCTTTCCGTTTCTGATGCAGGTGCATTAGTCTCGGGTTAAGTACTCGAGGGCGGCGTGTGTCGCCAACCCTCTCCCAGAAGGCCACGTTGACTTCCATTTTGCATTCCCATCAATCCATGTCGAGCGCGTTAACACAACTGACATGGACATGTTTGGAATGCACCAGCCTCCCAAAAGGCAACGTTTTCTACTTTCTCATATACGCAGTATAAATAGAAAGTTTTGCAATCGTGAAAAAAGGGTGAACTAATTCGAGATTTACGGAAATATCCTTTTTAGTTATCCCTGATCCAGGAAAAGTTGTTTTGGGCACAACGTCCGTCCGTCTGCCTGGGCGCAGCGATTCTGAGTAAATGGATGAATATATTTAATTCATACTTCGTTTTTACCGTAGAATTTACTTGTGGTCGATTCACGTGCACTGATTTTTATTTTACTTTAAAACAAAGGGTACTTCACATGAAGGTCTAAGTACTCTTTTGAATATTTCATAAAGAACGGCTCCAACGATTTTGCTAAAATTGTCTGTACTTAGGGTAAAATTAGTGTGCATTACATCCGTATTAACGGTATTCCACTTGAAAGTTTGGTATAGACGCAGTAAAATAATTTCTTTATGCTTCTCGTACACATTAGTTTACTGTTTCAAGGAGATTGAATAATATTTAACTGTGCAAATTGACCAAGCAGATGTAGAACACACTTTTAGTAAACTGAAATGAAGATGTAATAATGGTAAAATACATAATTGGGTAGCAAACGCACTGCAGACACGAAGATACATCAATTTTTCTACAACGAAATTATATTTATAGAACACTTTTACGATATATTTTGTCACTCTTTACAGCAGATGGAGAAACGTATATGAGAAAGTATGTGCAATGGGTTTTCACCACTAGTTACCTCTGCAAGAATGTATATTAATAAGTAAGGCCTCTAATGACCTCGATGTTGGCGAGCCCTAAAGCCCTATTATATATATTATAATATTATATATATTATAACATTATAATTACTATTATAATATATAATTAATATTATATATTATAATTACAAATAATAAC
>NNCF01126611.1:446217-461970 GCA_002313205.1 Laupala kohalensis | reverse complement strand
ACAAGTGTGTTATTATTTGTAATTTTCTAGTTAATGTTTCAAAGTTCGAATTGAATCTCCATCCTCTATGACTACTCAAATAATTATTTATGGAAGTGTTCGAAAGAATGTAATTACTTTTTAATTTATTTGTTTATTAAAGTTATATTTTCTTTATATGTTAAACGTTTATTGCGACTATGTATTGAATCATTGGAACGATCTTGCATAGTCACAATATGTTAAACTGCTTATAAGTTGAGGCAATAAATGTCCAGTGATTCCACGTTTGTGAATGCGGTTGACAATATATTGGAGGAGATAATTGAACCGTACATCCAGAGCACTGCACGCGTTATGGAGGGAGTATTATAGAGAACGAGAGTAAATTTAGTAATGGATACAACAGCTATTAATGCGAGAGAATAGGTGTGAGGGAGGGAGTATGAAACAAGCGCCACCGACAGAACATACGAGAACAGTAAAGCGAAGATAAGTAGTACTTGAGAAAGCAGCCGCGTTGACATTGCGAATGTGTTCGCAAAGTGTATTCGCGCACCACTCTGGAGCTTATGTGAGGATGATAGTGCAATTCCCAAGAACAACGAGAGTTGTAATAGTAATTAGCTATAACCACGTGTGCAACATGATAGGGCGATATTAGGGTTATAAGTGGCAGTATGTGCCTCTTCAATGACGCTGCTCCATAAAAATGTGTTCGAGTCTTCGATAGTAATTAAGTGAAATTCAAAGACGCTCTCAAAAAATAAATGAGAAAAACGTAGGGCTATGGATTAAATATTATAGAAATCAATGATACATTATTGCACTGCACTTAATGAACATCCTGGTGTGAAAGATGATTACTCAAAAATAATAGAACTCGAGAAACACGGAATTTCCAAAACGTTTTTACAGGGATCGGGTCAGGATAATGAATGAATGATTAGAGACCCACTTGCACAATCAGGATTTTAAAAAAGAAAATTTACTAAAAGAAAACTACGACGGAAATAAGAAGACATTTGTTCAGTGATAAATTATAATGACGAATTTGTACGAAAATGTACAAGCGGAAATAAGTAGTTTAATTAATAAATACTAAACACGAATCATTAATATAAGAACTGACGATTCTTGCCGCGTATTATGCTATTTGGGACGTATAAAACTCTTGATATTAACGTACGTTGACAAATCCAAGCCTCTTCCTAAACCTTCTCTAAAAACTGTCCATTAAAACCATTCCGAATCTATTTAATTATGTAATAGTATTCCCACCTATTTAAATTATCTAAAATTATAAAAAAATCTATAAGTGATTGATAGAAACCTGAAGAGTTGCTGGATCATCTAGACTCCACATTAAAATATTTAAATCCCATTTTTTTGTTGGCAACCCTGTTTACTTTCATTTGTTTTAAATTTTAATTATTCATTCGTTTATTTGAATCTTTGTATTATCTTTGTTTTTTCTTCCACGGTTTATAAATTATGTCATTCATCCCGTAACAATGACGGTAAACTTGACAAACGTCACAGGTATTTGGAAATTTATAGTGCTCCATCACACTTTATTATTGTTCATCAGCTAGTGAACACTTTGCTTAAAAGCCAGGGACGAGTATATTTGGTCCTTATATTGTTAAGACTTAAGAAAGATTCAGTCAGAAGAAAAANTTATATTGTTAAGACTTAAGAAAGATTCAGTCAGAAGAAAAAAAAGTGTAACAACTTCTTCGCATCAATTCTAGCGTTCCTTTATTGTACGAGAATTTATGTCCCAATTTATTGCTATCGTAAAAATATAGAGTCCCAAGTTCGCACTTGAATAGAAACTGACCCAGAAGACTCTTATGACAGCGAGACAAGCACATAGTTAGCTTTTTATATTATACGTTCATATATATGAAGCAAATAATTTTATGGAGGTTGACTGATTTTATGTCCGTTGACGCATCTCATTCTTGAAAAATTTTATATGAGTTTGAGCACATTATTTGATACCTAGTTTTAACATTTTTTTGAAAATGAGTTATAAATATAATACCGTAAATTATCGGCGCCGGTGGGTGAGTGGTTACGGAAGTGGCATCTTAGTTCAAATCCGGTCGAGGTCGACGGACTTTTAGGGATTTTAATGAAAAATCCGCAAACGGCATGTAGTATGATTAAACTGCATGTAAAAGATCCCTTAAGCATCATTTGATTCGCGGCGAAAAATGAACCCACGCAGAGTTCCGGCTTTCACTACCAGATGGCAGCGGAGCGTCGAAATTGTTAATGTGGTTCTGCCCAAAGGGTCGCAACCAAAGAAAAATGGGCCACAATTAACGGGAGCCGAGACCCATACGCTATTACTATTACCACAAATCGAACTAAATATATTTATTGTCAAAAGAGCGGGTACAAAGTACGTATAACCATGAACACAATAAAGTAATTTACTCTCCGGAAGCAAGCAAGGGACTATCCCATCACTTCCGATGAAGGGTTCTAAGGCATAGGCGGATTTAATATATTAGCATACTCAATAAATAAGAAAAAAAATAGTTAACTTCGTATAGCTACGAGGTTAAATGACGTTTTATGGGTACGTACTAGTATCAAACAATGTATTATTCGGAAAATAAAGTTTATAATCGTAGATATTAAAATAACTGTAAAGTCAAAAAAGTTGAAAGTGGTTTATTTATTGGCGAAATAAAATTGTTATAATAAATATTGTATTGTTTCACGACACTCTTTGAGGGAAAAGACGGATATCTATTGTTTATACGACGAAAGTGGATCCTATTCCTGGATTCCAACTCGAAGTATGAGAACTTAGTAAGTCGCCCGAGTAAAGAAAAGCGAAGTATCCCTTTCTGACCGACCACACTCTCATCCGCCCCAACAACGTCCTTCGTTGTAAACTTCGTCTTCTCCTCTCTGTTGCAGTGGGAGCCAGCGAGCACCGATCCGTGGCGCTCTCATCCCAGAAGCACAAAGAAATAGTGTGTTCTCCCATCCAATTACCAAGTGCATTTAAATCTGCGCCACCGTGCTAATCCGCTTTCAGAGCTCGGAGCTTATGGAATTGTTATCTCTGCACGCCGCAGCCCGGTGCCCCTCGTCCCCGAGCACTCTCCCCCCTCTACACGACCGGCAGCCAGCGCCTTCTAACAAACGATCCTCTACTGTGTTTTAAACAATTACCGCATTATCTGCTACGGTCGCGCCATCACTCAGCATATTATGTGCCCGAGTATAGGGGCAGTTGGACGGGAAGGGGGGGGGGAACGAACAAGGCAGAGGCTAAACTCGGGGGGGCACAGAAAGAGCTCGGCCGCTTGTACTGCTTGCTCCAGAGGAGGATATTTAAGAGAATACACGCGCAACAAAGAGGTTTTGTCTTCAGTAAAGAAGGCCGATGGAGCGTCATCCTACTGTTATGAGTTACAATGCTGTCATTTCTCTGTATTTAACCCATTGTTGTCTGAATTTTCTTAGAATTTTTGCGACCGCCGCAGCGGAATTAATTTCATTGCTCTAGTAGAGCATTCAATGACAATTTCTCGAGTTCGCTAAAATTATGTTTATTTTTAATTTGACATTTAAAAAGATTGGTAGTAGAATTACGTATTCGAAAAATTGAATTCGCGTGCATTTTCCTGAATAATTTTTTTTCTCGTGTGATAAATTTCGAAACAATTTTCTAAATATAAGGAAACTGAACACTTTTTACACTGGTAAACTGTCTCTGATATTTTTCCCGTTATAGGGCACACTTTGCATTTTCTTGAAGTTCTTGCCTTGGATGTAGAAGGGATTTTTTAAATAAAGTGTCCCCAAAATTTACCTTGCAAACGTAAAGGGCATGTGCGGACAAATTTGGTCTCACCTGCACACGGGTGATTGTGGTTGAAAATGAAGAGTGTAAGAAAAGGATGAAGGGTCAAGATGAATATTGATTGCCAACAATGAAAGACATTTAAATGACATATGCATGAAAGTAATGAAGAATAATGATAAAATACTGATTTTCCAATAGAGCGTGATGAGATGATCATGTAGGTAGTTGAATCGGTGTGTTGATTCGAAATCCACGGTTTGGTGACCGATGTTCACGTGCCTTCTGTAGCGTAGTAGCGAAGGGTTGAACTGGAGNGTTGAAGGTTGAGTTGAGTCGGTGTGTTGACGTGGACGAAAGTGCCTTCTGTAGCGTTGTAGCGAAGGGTTGAACTGGAGAAAATGTCTGCTTGAATGCCGATCCACGATACAAGTGATGTGAAGCGAGGTGTGTCCTCTTAGAAGGTTGTGGAGCGAAGTAAGCAGTTCGAAAGAAAGGACCCATCTGTCCTAAAATCTCTCGTCTTTTAGCGCGCGGCAGCGTGTTCGGTTTGTGTAATCGATTGCGTCACGTCATGACTCGACCAGCTATCGATTATTTATCCGTTATTTATTCCTGGACCAGCTATCGATTATTTATTCCTGGACCCGTCCAAATTGAGTAGTAGAGGATCGTGATTTGAAAATATAACCAGCAAAGGAACTTGTAATTAATGGATCAGATTATATGATGTCCAATGATTTCCTCTATGTATTTTTTAATTCCGCGGCGTGAAATTTGAATAAACCTATTGTGTTAGAGGAAATATTCCAGAGAATGCCAACAATTACACTCAACTGATACAAAGAGTGCGTGATTTAGATATGACTCTCTTGGCATGATAGCATCACATGATAAAAATGTCTGTACAGACCACTCCTCAGCTTTGGATTTTATTCCGATCGGCAAATAAAAAATTACAACCACTTCACTCAAACATCAATATAAAATAAAATTACAGAGGAGAACCATGGATATTTAACAAAGAATTTCTGAAAGATTCAGAGAACTAGTAGAAATAAAGATGTGAATGATATTTAGTAAAAATACCTCGAAACACGATCGCAAAGTACAGGACGGGCACTGCCCGTCTTTCGCCAGGAACTCCCACACAGGTTCGTCGGGAATGGGTTAAATTTTCAGACTCGAGCTGCCGTTGCTGAGATAGTAAGTGATAGAAGAAAATACACTCATCATATCACAGTACGGATGAGACTTTATTATGGCAAAACGATATACCCAACCCATTATTTTGGAGATTTCTCTGGAATAAATAAAAAGGATCGCAAGAGAATGCTGTTTTGAAAAAGGAAATCGCCATAATAAGACTCGAAAATGAACGAATCTGCTGTATCATGGATTACGAAATTCAAGCTCATAATGCAATTTCGTCTTCCAGGTTAATCACTTTACACATAGAAGAAAGCATTTACTCAACAGATTTGAAGAACATATGATCTACGTCTGAAACTAAATGAATTTCAGTAGCAACATATATTCGTATTCCGTCGGACTTGGAAAAAGTGTGAGATTCTTCTCCTGTCCTCATCATCTAAACGAGTTTTAATTGGAGGTCCAGCGTGATATTTAGTCTCGTGTGAAATGTCTTACAATTAGTATTCCATGGTATTATTATTCTCCATTATATATTTCTTATAGTACTATAATCCACTCAAAACGAGCTGAGATTCTGAGATTTTCTCTTAACTTGTACAAATACGTGAAATAGGCAGAAAAGAGTGGGAAGTAAAAGTTAAATCGCTTTTGAGAAACGCGAAATATCAGCAACGAAGCACTCAAATTGTCAACTGCAGCGAAGTCTAATTTACTCCATTCACAATCGCCGTGACTATAAAGCTTCAAACATTAAACACACAGTAAAATCTGTATAATCTGTACAGAAGAACCACTTTTAACCGGCGTGGTTGGGACCANCCGTGACTATAAAGCTTCAAACATTAAACACACAGTAAAATCTGTATAATCTGTACAGAAGAACCACTTTTAACCGGCGTGGTTGGGAACAAGACTCCTGGCCAGTTACCCGTTTGGTCGGTTAATCTGAGATTCCCGTGAAAATTGATTTTCTTTCAAAAATAGTTTAAAATTTCATCAGGTTATCACGCATAAACAAGCAAATGACAGATCATTGCAACACACATTATTGAATTATACGTAACCGAACACGAAAAAATTGATTCATAAAAAATAGGCATATGTACATATTGATTCATAAAAATAGGGTCGGAAGTATGAGGGCAATCAACGAGGAATTCCCGGTCGGATCGACACCATTTATAGGGGTTGCACTGTACATGCAATTAATCAGTAACTGCTCTTTTTGGCAGTACTTTCTCATAGTAGTGTATAGAAAGTATTGTAATCGTGAAAAAATTCGAAAGCGACATTCCGACGGAAATATCCGTTTTGGGTTTCTCTGATGCAGAAAAAGTTGTTTTTGGCATAACGTCCGTCCGTCTGTGCGCAGCGACTCTGAGTAAACGGATGAACATATTTAATTCGTATTTCCGGTAGAATTAATTGTCGACGCGCGTGCTCTAATTTTTTTTACTTAAAAACAAAGGGTACTTCACAAGGTTAAAGTACTCGTTAGCATGTTTCTCAAAAACGACTTAAACGATTTTGCGTAATTTTTTTTTGTACGTAAGGTACAATTAGTACGCATTACACCCGCATTGGCGGTATTTCATTTGAAAGTTTGGTAAAAACGCAGTAAAATAATTTCTTTCTGCTAGTCTTACACATTAGTTTACTGTTGGAAGGAGATTCAATAATATTTAGCTGTGCAAATGGACCAAGCAGATGTAGAATACACTTTTCGTAAACTGAAAGGAAAGATATGATAATGATAAAATACATAGGGGGCGAGCAAACGCCCTGCAGATACGAAAATACATCAATTTCTGTCTACAACGAAATTACATTCACATGACACTTTTTCGATATTTATAAGACTGACATGTAATATTCTGAATATTTACTGTACTTTCAAATTTGAAATAGGAGACAGTAATAAGTTCGTCTATTATTATAAGCTTATCTACTTTGTTATTGTTGTATTTGTAAAATGGGAAATGTTACGTGCTATTAAGGCTTATCTACATGGAGCGATAGGAGGTAGGAAGGTAGAATGGTAGGAGTATAGGTGGGCCGGTTAGCTGTGTTTACCAACAACTTGGCCCTCGTGGAGGTGTTAGTAGAAGTTAGTTATTGATACTAGGAGGAGCTGGATAGAGGAAGGAAGGTTTTCAGTAGTCACAGCTAGGACATTAATGTGAAAAGCTACAAATTTTCTGACCCCATCGGGAATAGAACCCCGGATGACTTGGTGATGAGCGATAACACTACCACCTGTGGTGCAGCTTATCTACCTGGAGCTGGTTATGGACTGTTTAGTCGGGTTCACAGACAACTTTCCCATGTGGGGAGTGAGGGAAATGTGAAAAAGAAGGCGACCAAAATATAGAGAGGACCCTTTCATTGTATAATTTTATCTCATTCTCTGCTGCGGACGGAGAAACGTATATGAGAAAATATGTGCATTGGTTTTGCACCACTAGTTGATTTTTAGTTTAACCTGTGTTTCTCCAGGGAGCTACCTCAGATTAGTAGCCGTGCATATATTACGTGAAGCAAAAACTACAATTTATCACACACACCCCACTCGCACCCCTCTATACCAGAACGGGAACGATACCTCTTGTCCCCTATTTTTACGTAACAATTATTATGCCTCCGCCGCCCCATTTTTTTTCTCTACTGACACACTTAGATATAGTGACTTGATTTTTCGTTCCTCATGTGTTGAGTACATGGAATACACTGACGTACTTCATGGTTCAAGGCGTCCCACAAAATATAACCTACGTTAGCGTTACGTAACCACCCTTCGTAACGCAGTGTGACGGTATCAGAACTCTCTCTCTCCCAAAGGAGCTGCAAGTAATTTATGGATGGTGTGTTTCGAACTTCATGAATGTTGCCAACCCTAGAGAAAGTGTCCTTCGTTCTGGTCTTTCTCTTTGTGTTATTGAGGAGAACATGATAACTCTTTCAATATCTCACCCCACCTAATTAGTTCTTCTTTTGTGTAAAGTGAATTCATGGAGCGTCCCTTTGTAAATTCCCCAGGTAAAGATGTGCCATTTTGCGCAAACTTATCGAAGACAATGTAATAACAAGGAGAACATGGAGAGTTATGGGGAATCCTTACTAATATATAAAAGTGTAACGCGAAAGTGTGTCTGTCTGTTTGTTACTTAATCACGAGTAAACCACTGAACCGATCGTGATGAAATTTGGCAAAGATATAGTTAAGATGCCCAGGATAAACATAGGCTAACTTTTATTTAAAAAACGCGTAAAAGAAGCTAGAACATGATTTAGACCATAAATGTCGATGAAATCGGGAAAAATGGAGATATATTCTCTTACGCCTTTTGCCTAAACTGTTACAGATAGGTGGCAACTATGAATGGCAATTTTGTTCACCTCAAAGAGCTCTATAAAGAAGTCCGTGACATCATATGTACCTATCTACAAAGGTTTGCCTACATTACCGAAAAAATGTTATTAAATATAGGACTGTTAAAATCAATTTAAGACAATAATTTAACAAGGAAAAATCAATCATCAATAAATTTAATAGTTCATATTCTTTCGTGCATTAACCGAAGAATAAAAACATCTTTAAATCGTACATTTTGGTCGAGTGGTTTAGATTTTAGATATGTTTTTATGAAATAGTGCTCCCGAGCTGCCGGCGCTGTGTCTCCCTTCGGAAGCGAAAATTCGACCTGCGCGGTTGCCGGTGAGTGGGTTCGCTGAACTAATAAGTAAAAGAAATTCGGGGTAACACCGGGTATTCAAGCTTTTATTCTGTACATGTTTGCGAACAGCAAATGGATAAATAATAATAGTACATCCGGAGATGTAACCGCAAAGAATTATTGTGACAGGTTTCAAAGTCTATTATGTGTATCTTTTATGACAACGAAATATGTAATGCATTCTGTGTGGTGAAGCCAAGTCTTTATAATTCAGTATTCTTCTCTGTAAGTATCGATATTGTTAATATGGGAAATAAGTTACTAACTGTTCGTAGGAGATAGATTTTATTGGCCGGATATTTGTTTTACCACGAGACTTTAGAACGGTGTGGTGTAACGCGCAGAATATTTCTGAAGCTCATCAGGAAATTTCAAGTATGAGGACTTCCTCGTATAAAACACAAGAAAATTGTTCATATACCTCGGTGATATATCTAATGAGCGGTTTCTGAAACTGAAGTCTACTTCTTAATTATATGAGTGTGCGAAAGAGTGTAGAGGTGCTTATCAATATTGCACACCTGAACCACCAAAAATCATTAGTATATATGACGATTTCAGATATAGAAATTGCACATGAATAAAAAGAGTCTGATTAGCAAGATTTCAGGTCGCTGAAGTGGGTCGGCATACATTTAAGTTGTGGGCAATTGACATACAAATATTTAATTCAATATTTTTTTATTTTAATAATAATAAATATTTATTATTATTATTATTATTATTATTATTATTATACATCGCAACGCTAGAAGTTTATATTATAGAAATATTTTGGGTTTCTATCTTTCAAAACAATTACAATTCGACGAAAAGTAAAATATGAAGTTACATTACATACAAAAAAGCTTAATTGATAGCATTAAAAAGATACAATTCAAGAGTGGAGAGTGTCAAGATATGAACTGGGGTACTTCAACTCATAAGACTTAAAGCTTGAGAATTGTGGTTTGAATCCGAATGTTGCCCAATAAAAATGCAAAGACATTGCCTTTTCAAACATTGCCATATTTCGATCGCCACTGTTGGTTTAATATTCCTCAAAATACCAATAATATGCAATTTAATGTTAAATGAATAAATAATATAATAGGAGGTGGAAGAAATCTTTGGTAAGGTACGCAATCTCTCTTGTTTCCTCATAAATTGTTCGTAAAATGACTCCCAGGCAGCGCTCTTCGAATCCGTCCTGCATCTAGAGAGAACTAACGTTGGACAACTGTATGTTAAGGTGGGTCCAGCCACTCTTAAGTGTGTCAAATCTCAGAGTTGAATAATTGTTTTCTATATCCTTATTCTAACTGTTATAAAACACAACAACATGAATAATGATGAAGAAAGAACATGATTTAATTTGTGTCTATCAGTTGATAGTGCACTACAAACAATATTCAGGAACTCCTTTGATTTGTTAGGAATGCACCAGAACATGTACAAACATGGCGACCGATCGCAACGGATTCCTGATTTACACATCTCAGCTCGGAAGATATAAAATGTATTTCTCAAATGTCCGGTGACATATAGATGAAAGTGATTGCGAAAAATACTACAAAGGAAAATTTACTACAAAGCAAAGTAAACTTCTATTACTTACCTGATCTTAAAGTTGTTTTTTTTAAAATAAGTTTCGTGCATCACACGACCAATTATAATTGCAATTATCTCATTTAAATGTCCGGTGAGGTATGTTTTTCAATTTGAAAGCACATGTTACTCTGTTTACTAATGCCGGTTTAAGATATTTTTTGTGATTTCATTCTATCTATGCTAGTACTACTTTAACAAACTTTGATCTTTTACTATTTACTGGGATATTGTCGACTCTGCAATTTGCTATTCTTGATCCTATAATATTTTTTCGTCACATATATCGTGTAAGATGTATCATCATAAATTAATCATTTTCCGTTAGATCCATTAAAAATGTCTTTAACTGTGCACAGGTTCAGTCAGAGATCTTAAAAACACTTGCATGATTCGTGTGAGCGATCACACTTGCAATGCCATTGTGCATCTTCCCTGTCCTACAAACCCTTCACGGAGACGGGGCCAAGCGTTGCCTTGCAGTCTGAGGCATCGTTCTCCCCCTCCTCCTCTGCATTATCTCTCCTCCGTTCACTTCACTCTTTCTCTCCGACGCTTTGTCCCCCTCTTCCCCCCTCCGTCAATGCGTGCTCTGGTTCCGCGCGTCGTCCTCAGGGGCGCTAGTGTGGCGATGAATGCTTGCAAATAGGAGGCCCATTGTGTTGCTATCTGCGCNCCCCCCCCCTTCACCCGCCACTTTCACTCCCTCCCCCAACGCCCGCACCAATACACATCCCTTGCGGAACGCCAGGCGTGTCATCCACCTGTCACGACGAAGAGGGCGAATTAAAATGCTTTCAAAGGAAGTATTTCATTTTTCCATATTAAACCTATGTCTTAAAGAGCTCTTGTAAATGTTTTTTCTCTTTATTACATTATATTTCCTTTAGGATAATATATTATCAAATCATCTGCGTATTACCAGGTGGAAGACAATAAACTGATTTAGTCCCTGATGAAAGCAAGAGATCATCCCATCAATTCCGATCAATGGGACCAAATCAGTGGTAGATTTAGTTTTCCAGCATCCCATGGTAAGACCATTTCAAGCACCTCCGCCTAAATAGATGTATAGTTAGATGCTTGTTATAATATATAAAATATTAACAAATACGCAGTGTCAGGAGTTATTTTTATTTTTGATTATAATAATTATTATTGTTTGAGGTCAAAGGTTTGTCATATATACAATGGATTATCTTCTTCAAAAGTTTTGGAAAATAAATAATATAAAAGTTTCTATGCTATATCAAGAAGTACATGACTTAAGAACTACGAAAATATCAGAATTTTTAATATCCTGGTATAACATACAATACAAAATGTTTCGTTGGTTCAAATGTGTTTCTGGAAATATGAATTCAAGGGACAAGAATGTACAAAACACATTTTATGTTTTGATCAAAGGAAATTAGTTTTATTCTAATTTATCAAATTATGATGGTTAGTGCGAGTATACATTTGTAACGAGAGTTCATAGTTCAGATTCTCTTATCCTGTGATAAAAATGTTTAAATATTTTTGATACTACAAAGTTTGAATGGAGCTTAATTGTAATGGTTTTCAGTGCTTCATGATTATAATGAAATATATAATAATCTTTCAACAAGTATATTTCAAAAAGTTTTTTCATAAAAGGTTTTAGCATTGGGAGTGTCATTATTTTTTAAAGCGCTTAATACAATGAAGTTTTTTTTTATAATTCCTTTTTCATTTCAAAATATGCAAATCCGTCTGAAGACCTTCCACCTCCATGAACCATAAGATAATTGAATCACAACTAATAAAGACACACTACGCCCCATCGTTTGTTTCTATCTTTTCAAATCCCACAAAAGAACCGCTGCGACTTAAGCTCCCCCCAAAATAAATCAATCCCTCCTTCATAATAGAAAAACGGCTTGAAGATATCTATTCTCGCAAAAAAAAAATCACTTTCGCCTCTGAAAGACCTTAATCGCTCTTCAGACCGCCATCAAGCGATTCATTTTAATTACTCCGACGCTGGAACGACTCAATCAATCGGGATAAAAATCATTTTCCTTCCCCCCCCCCCCTGCCCCACCTCGCTCGCCTCTTCTTATTAACAGCCAGAGAGAGTATATTAACGCTAGGAGTAAATACAAAAAGCGTCCTTTTGAGCGCCGGCAATCACGCATCGATGCTCGGCTAAGAGGTCGTAACGAAAAAACAGGAGGGGAGTCGTGTGGTGATAAAGCTGGTCTAATACTCGGAGACCGCCCGCGCGCGCGCGTTCGTCTCAGATAGTCACAAAACCGCTTCAGCAGGGGACACGACGGCCAAGAGGCGGAAAGGGGTGGGGGAACAGTGGGTGCAAATAGTGATTTTAGTGCGGAAAAATTGATGGTGACTTCGAGGCAATAATGCCAAAACTATTATTTGTTTTTTTCTTAGTTTTCAACATTTCTCAGTTTAATAAATAAATAAATAACATTTTAGAGACTCATTTGGTATTGACAGGTTGTTCACCACAAACAATAAAATATTTAGCCATTCTTTCATTTCTTATTGTGTCGTAATGAAGAATGACGTAGTGACTACATCTTTTATTGTTTGTGAAATAAATCGATAGTTCGATAATATTTTTTACATGTATAGTTTTTGTGTTAAATTAGAAACATATTGACATTCTATTAGTATTATAACTCGTCGCTAACTTTTCATCTTATCTAGGAATTTTTGCTGAAATTTTTGAATCCGCCTCTGCCTTAGGGCCCTTGATCGGAATTGATGGGGAGGTCCCTTGCTTGCTTTCTGAGAGAAAAATTAGTTTATTGTCCTCCACGTGGTCATACTTAGTTTGTACTGCTTTTTTGACAATAAATTTATTATTATTAATAATAATAAAATTGTTGTCAAAAAAAGAAGTTGCAAACTGAGTATGACCACGTGAGGGATAATAAACTAAGTTACTCTTCGGAAACGAGCAAGGGACCACCCCATCAATTCCGATCAAGGGCCCAGGGGCAGTGGCAGATTTAATATTTATTAAAGAAACTATTTAACAAATGTGTACTGTTATCGATTTATTATTCGAAATATTAATGTGGATATTATATGTAGTAAAAATTCAAGAAACAACAAGAATATTAACTGCATTGCTGCCAATATTCAATTTTTTGCATCTAAAGATGGAAGGACAATTAAAAAGATAAATATTGCAGCTTATTCCTCTATAGAATGAACGAACGATGTAAATAAACTCACAGCTTCCGTTTAGAGGTTTACTCAATTTTTCGTGGAATTTAATTAGATTTTAAGTCTAATTTCGAGACACTATCGTGAATAATTCAAATGATAAAAAAGTAAATGGACGAAAATTATAAAAATAGATAACCGCACGTAAATGTNTTCGAGACACTATCGTGAATAATTCAATTGATAAAAAAGTAAATAGACGAAAATTATAAAAATAGATAACCGCACGTAAATGTTAATTTTTTATGAAATATGAAATATGAAATATGAAATCAGCCACTGCCCTGAGACCTTTGATCGAATTGATGGGATGGTCCCTTGCTCGCTTCCGGAGAGTAAATTTTTTAAATTTATTTATTTAACGAATACCGCAGATTTTCGCAAAGACGAAAGTGACGTGGTGGTGATTTGTCGCTTGGGGTTTGAGGGCGGCTGAGTCGTATCCTTCGCCCCCTCCGAGACACGTGCGCGACGCGTGCTGGACACGTGTCAGGGTAAGGCTGAGTCACGCCTCTTGATTATCACGCCACTTGACGCTGGATTGGAGCCGCGAGCGGGCGAAAGAGAAAGAATGAAGTAAGGGATAATGAAATATTAAGAGGAAGAATCATAAAGCGCGGTCCAGGAGTCGATGATTTCTTGGTTGACTTCACTAAGGAAGATGTAGGAGTTGGTCTCACTAAACGTTGAATATATTAAAAATATACAACTTTTTTCAAAGATTAAAGTATTTGTAAATACCATAACGTTTCGTAACAGATTTTAAACTTTGTAGTAAATACTTCTTTAGAATTTAAATTTAATTAAGTGGACGACCATATTTTAACAGACAGTTGCCTGATGAAGGAGTCTGGGGGATGAATACATTGGGGACCAAAACGTGAATATTATATAATTGACTATAAATCGTGTCTTTTAATATAAGGTCGTCTAATTAATTTAGATTCTGAAATTTTTAATTCTCCCATCGCGGTTTTCGGCGACTTTTGTGTCATCCTTTTAGTTGTTCAACAAACATTGATTAATTTCAACGCACTGATGAGTATAAAATTAATTTGTCCACCACAGTTACCTAATCCATGACCTGGAGTTATTTATCTCATAAAGAATGGATAATGTTTGTAAACATTAAAAATATAGTTTTGCTGACATGTGTATAATCAGTTTCACATAAGTTTCGTAACAAATATGAAAATATTTGGACGACTCTAGAACTACGAACTTTCGTGTATTAATTATTATTCATTAGCTTAACGCACCCAGCGTTAAAGGGGAATTAGAATTGGTCCCTCTCCTGCCATTTCACCCAATTTTACGAAGGTTCATAAATAATGTATCAGTGGAAAAATAGAAATGGAAGGAATAATACAGATTATGCCATAAATATATGTATTTATAATGATTCAATGAATAATTATGAAAAAGAAAGTTTCTAGGGTTTTATGCTACGTTTTTTATCAACAAAACTATGGGCTAAAGATATACGGCTTAATAAAGCTTGTGGCTAATAGAATGTTTGATAGTGAAACAATAGCTTTTGCTTTATTAGTCGATTACTCTTATCAACTCCCTGGCACTGTTCAACGAAATAAAATAGAAAGACACTTCTTAATGCGAACAGAATCCTGAAGGGTGGAGAAACCACAGAATTGACACGGAAACATCACACGCGGGGTGATAACAAAAGGGGGAGATAATAACGCGAAGAGACGTAAAGATGTGGGGAAGGGCGCTGTGGTTGGGAAGTTGTAACTTGATACTATGCCACTTGGGCGCTGTTTGCGATCGAGCGATTTTAGGCGGGGGTTTCCCTTTTTATGCGCTTATTTCCGTTCATTTGTTTGCTTGTGTCACGTGGGTTTAAGTGGACGGGGGTGGGGTGGGGGGAGAAAAGAGGGGGTGAAGAAAAAGCGTGGGAATTGGTCAAATATGTGTCATTCACATACATGACGAACTACTCCTACAATCATCTAGTTACTGTTTACACGGTATTCGAATTCTTGACTTAGTGTTCTAACCGAACTTACCTGGGAGTTTGACTTAATCTCTGCACAGTGGTTTTGCACAATTTTACCAACATGGAGAATTATGATATCGACAGATAAATGTATCTAGCAGAAATCAAACTGAATGAAGCATAAACATACCTATTCGTAAGGAAATAACTGGTAAATGAAAAGTAATTTTCTCGCGTTTATTGGTAAATTTCCCAAACAGAAATCGAATAAACTTCTTGGTTATTACCTT
>NNCF01126611.1:423760-442213 GCA_002313205.1 Laupala kohalensis | reverse complement strand
GGGTTTCACAAGTTGAATGAGAATGGTAGACGGGTCCGAGAGGCGAACGGGATGGCGCAGTCGGTAGTCGCATGAGCGCGTAAAGCTCAAGGTCCCGGGTTCGAATCCCGGTCCAGTCTCCCATTTTCATTCGACGTAACATGATTTATCTATTGTTGAAGATAAATTTAATCTTTTAGGACCATGCCGGAAATGACCCTTTCACTATAACGTTTTTATCACTCTATCCTGAGGACGGTGAAACGTATATGAGGAACATGTGCAATGGTTTTGCTCCACTAGTTTTCTTTAGTAACGAATGTCTTTGTTTTACTTAAGAATAAAGTAGGTATTTATAGAAACGAAATTTTCCGAAAACATTACGATGGCAATTCAGGATATGTTAATGAATATGGTGATCCATTTTCCTGAGGGAAACCTGAATTATTTCTTTTCAGTTGCTAGAAGTTCGCAGGAATTCTTACAAAAAAATATAACTAATTAAAAAACGAAATCTGATGTTCTAGTTNCAGAGGTCTTTGGGTTTCACAAGTTGAATGAGATGTAATTGGATAAAAGTTTCTTTTTCATAAAAATTTTGCAGACACAATCTGTTCGTATGACATTTTGGGCCTCATTGATCCTAACACGTCTGCATAGCAACGGTTATTCGGACAATGAGCAGACTCTATCTTGCGTGACTTTTCCTGGAAGATAAATATATTTTTTTGTAAAAAAATAATTAAAATCTGCGCACGAGTACCCTCCAGATGGGAAGGAAACTAGCAAGAGGGCACACCATTAATTCCAATCAAGGTCCCTAAGACAATGGCGGATTCATAATTTCTGTGTACTCCTAAAATACGAATAAAATTAATGAGTTACTTGTTATAATACCTACAGAATATTATAATATTTTAAACGATATTTTTGTGTTTTATTAAAAAAGTACGAATTGATACCAAGTATTTAAATTACTCCGAAAATTATTTCGCTAATAAATTCTAAATATTAAAATAACTCTAAATTCGAGATTAATTAATACAATAGTCCGCTGTCCCTGTGCAAAGAGTCTAGAGAGCCTCTACCTTAAATCCGCCTCTACCGAAAGGAAAACCGAAGAAAAACCTGGCCCAAGACGTCTCTTGTTTAGTTGTCTTCTCCCGATGTCGGCAGCTGCAGTTGTGTCCTTTCGCACCTCCATCACGGCGGCGCTTTTCGAGGCTAATGTTCTTTGATAAGCGATCGTTTCGCCCGCCTTCTCCCACTCACCTTTTTGCGAGCGCAGGTGATCGACAGAATAATCACCTTTGGTAACTGCGTCGCCTCCACAAGAAACGCAGGAGATAGGGAAAATAATAGTCGATAGGTTTCGCATGACCCTGCACTTAAGACCATGCGCGTCACTCCGTGCTCTACGACGGGAGCACGTTCGGGGGCATCAGAGCACGGGGTGCTCTGGTAGGGTACGCTGTGTGTCGCGCCTGTGAAGACAGGCTTCAGCCAGGGTTGGCCAGTAGGCTCTCATCGAGGAACGGAGGACGACGTCGTTGGGGGAAATCTGAGTCTGTGATGAACGCAGAGGTAATTCACTTTGTTTACTATGTGTGAAATATTTGATAACTAAGTAAGAATAGTACTCATTGGCATTACCAAATATGCCCCGAAAGAGCGTAATACATTTTTATTTATATTTTTCATTATGATTTTCGTTGCTTATGATTTTGTTCATAATAAGAACTGAAATATATTGCTTTGCATTCAGAAATTTTCTTTGAAACTTCCACAAACTCGCTTGTTTAATTGCGTGGAAACCACGTAAAGAATTTGTGAACCCCTGCCTGCTATCCGCTGACAGAAGAAGTTATAGCGATTTAGAATTCTGGGCACGCGGAAGAACGTAACTGCGTTCGCATGTCGTTGTCTTGACACCCCTGCTCTGCACACAAGGGGTGGTCAAAGTGCTAGCGATGTTCGTCACTCAGAAGCTCACCTAATCGTTTGGAGCAATTCTCTGAAGATGCTATTAATATAAATAATTTGCCAAAAAAACGCTGATACAGTCTGCGAATAACCACGTCGAGGACAAGCAAGGAATTTACACTCCGCAAGGAAATCACGGACTGATCCAACCATTGCGATCGACATGACCCACGGCACTGTCGGATATAATATTTCTGTGCTCCGAAGCAAAATCAAGACATGTCCCCCAGCATAGAATAAGGGCAAAAATAATTTTCTTCTTGTTGGGGAATTCATCGTAAAGAAAACTTTGGTGCGAATTCGATTTCAATTTATTTTCTTACGCAGTTGCCTATTACTCGTTTCACCAAATATCGGTCACTACGTTCTATGGAAGTGTCGGGTACATGTGCGATATTAGGTCAAGAGAGCTCAAGCCTACAAATAAGAGAGGAGGAAACCAAATATCGAACCAAAAGTTGCATTACAAGAATAAAAGTAGTCAGCTTCCTGTTGTAATATTTGTAGAACATTAACCATTTTTATTTTCAATATCTCTTAAAATAAGAGTTATTTTGTAAATNCACTTCTATGTTTCTTGTATTGAAATGTTTCTTTTCTTATTCTAGATTATTGCATCAATTTGTCACCATTTATATTATTTGTCACCTATTGATAATTTAAAATCAATACACTTGTACTCTGTGTTATTGTCCTTTATATTTTCTAGCTAAATCCGTGCAATTTAATCCCGTGTATGTATGGAGTAAAGCTAACATTCTGTGGGGTAATATGAAGGTTTTTTATATAACGAGACTATATTATCTACCAGGATAATAAGGCAGATATTGTTTTGCCCCATCTGGTACTGTAAGCAAGTTTCACTGAGCTTCATATCATGCATTAACATGGTATTATGAATAGTACATGATAATGGAGACTACCAGCATGGCCAGACTTATCAGAGCTGTCAATTGTGAGGACTCAAGTAGCGAAGTAACATCCTTCTCAAGTTGATGAGTGAAGTAACTTCTTTTCTTGATGTAATTTTTAATATGCTGTTTTCTCGGGAAGGAAAAGATGAAACAATAGTTGTATTTGTAAATGGGAAGTGTAGCGTGCTATTGAAGCTTATCTACGTGGAGCGATAGGAGTTAGAAGTTGGGTGGTAGGTTGTTGTTAATAGGTGCGCCGGTTAGCTGGGTCTACCAACAACTTGGCCCACGTGGAGGGGTTAGTAGAATTGGTTAGTAATAGTTAAGATTTATTGATACTAGCAGGAGGTGAATAGAGGAAGGAAGGTTTGCTTTTCAGTAGTCACAGCTATATGAACTGGGACATTCATGTGAAAAGCTACAAATTTTCTGACCCCATCGAACCCGGAATGACTTGGTAATGAGCGACGACACTACCTCCTGCGCCACCGCTGGGGCGTGAAACAATAGGAAATCATTGACACATTTTTTAAAGCTCTGAATTACAATAATTCGTTTGTGTAATTTGCTTCGTCGGGTTACGCAGAAAAGAAACGCAAATTTTCTGCGACATTAATGTTTACTAGCTTAATTGAACCTAAAAAAATATTCTGTGTGAAAATACGAATGTTTACTTTTATACAGTTTACTATTTTATTTGACGTAATAATATGGCAGACAAGACTTTCCCGTATATATTCTAAATGTAGGCAAGTTTCACTCGGTTACATATTTAGCATAAACAATGTAAACGGGACATCAAAACAGTTATAAATTATACATAACTGTTATAAATATGCAATGAGTATAACTCATGTTTTACATATATGGAGCATTACGTAACTCACGATTCCCTATATTCATTGTTTTTTTTATTATTTAGTATACGCTTTCAGTTGTCAGGACGCGAGTATTTTAAATGCTATTAGCTCGGAAAGAAAAATATGAAACAATAGGAAATTGACAAGTCATCTTTTATTGCATATATTTCTTCCGTGTACCCTACACGAGGAGAAGATATGTGATAACTTTCTGTCATATGAAAATGGCCGGCTCGTCTCCATTTCCACCTGACATCTTTTATTGCTCTACAGTATGATATTTAGTTGTGTGATTTGCTCCGTTACGCCAAACACGATCGCAAATCTGGGGCATTTTCATTCCTCTTCTGCGTAACACGGTATTAATGTATACGACGACGAAAAATTGCGAAGGAATAAAATATATCACTATCATATCTTGAACATTCCAGTGTATTCGCTTTGTCCCGGTGACAATGTGCAAAAGGCCCTTCAACCGACAGTGACGGCACAGTGTGCTACCTTTGTGCATGTCGCGTTCATGAAGCGAGTATATTGCTCATAAAGGGCTGTTGGTTGTTGTAGTACTCGCGCCTCGGGTCGTATACTCCCGCTCGCGTTCGGTCGGGCTCTAAACCTGCTGCACTAAAACATGATTTCGCTGCTAATGACGTGTCAGCGATGAACCTTTTACAATACAACTCTATAATAGCTCACTATCGGGGTACGATCGCACATATTTGCGGTGTCGATATGTCAAGTTGGCCAAGCAGTTCGCGAGCGAGATTGGAATTAGTGTCGGATAGCTAGGCAGGAAACCACCGGGTGATTTATGTGGGGACCCTTACTGTGTTGTGAATGACCGATAAAATATTATCACAAAACTAAATCCGTTCATATAATAAAACTGGAACTACCCTTTTGGGTATTTTAAATACATACTGTTTAACATACTAAAAGTCCTGGAGGGTGGTGGGTGAGGGGGAAGGAGTAAAGGTACATTTTTTTTACGATTTTTGCAAATATCACTAAAACGTATACATGTTACCCATTCTGCATGTTAAGATAGCATCCGACCAGACAATGACGGAAAAGGTTACCTACCATTCATAATTTCAGTTAGGGATTTTTAATTTAAATGTGAACGATGTAATAATTTCAAAATAACATTATTATAATTGTTTATATGCATCTCAGGTATGTAATGTAAATATGTTCTTAATATTTTATTATAATTTGTGACTCGATTCTTTTTGTGGGGCTTTACGGCTCTTCGACATCAAAGGTCATTAGAGCTCTAAAAACTTGTACAGGTAGAGAGAATGCAGTTACGCACTAGGGAGAGCCAACACGACTCTGCCCGCGTGTGGGACTCGTCGAATGATTCAACCATACCCACTAAAAACCCTCCTGATCTACAACACACCGAAACCTATCTCAAAACATTGAGGACAAAAAATGAGGGGTAGGACAAAAATGAGGAAAATGAAAGATACCCTAGCCCTAATAGCGTCACGATCGAAAAGAACAAGAGGTGACCAAGGAAGAGAAAGGAAGGAGCCTCGCACAAGTGGAAGTAATGCCAGACTCAGCTCGGAGCCCCGTGTTTGCCAAACTCGTACTTACTAGATGTAAGAACCCTGGGGGTTGTGACTTGAATTATAATATAAACCTTATATGTATGTGACAAACTACCATTATTGTTGTTATAGTAATAAGTCTAGCCCTGAAGAAGAGAGAAAATTTAATCTCAAAACGTTGGCTGCATGAACAATATAATGATGAAAGATGTCTTACTCATTTATAAGTAATTGGCGACTGAAATCGATTGTCTAAAATTGTGACACACAGACTCAACAAGGATTAATAGTGAATTTCAATAGTAATAATAATAAGACTATAAGAAAAACTTCAACTAATAATTATCACTAAAACTATTGATGCTAGCAAAAAGTACTCCGTATACAAAATTGAAACAGGTAAAAGTTGCTATTAAAACATCTTATTCATTTTCTTAGTAGCTTTGATGCTTTTGTTTCGAATGTTGTCGACTTTTCGTGGAGTTGGGCTTCAGTTTAGATTATTATATCAATCGTTATTACAAACAACACGGGATTTGTTTCTTTCGATTTGTCTAATTTGATTGGACTATTCAACATTATGTCGTATCAAAATGAACCTATTCCCAACCGAGAATATACCCGAGAAAGTTTCATCTCAATCCCTTCAGTAGTCGCCGGAGAAAGGTGTGACATTCCACGAGGTCTCGAGTAGTTTCAAGGAAAACATTACGTACTAAAACGAATATTCTATGCATGTTGTAACAAAAAGCTGAAGTCTCTTAAATTGCGGTGAACCTCACCGCCAGGTAACAGATTAATTGTGTTATATTCAATGAAAATGCGAAACGGGACCGAGATTCGAACTACACAACATAACATAATTTAAAAAATGGCATTAATTAAAGAAATGGTTCACATCACTAAGTTAAGAGATAGAATTCGTAACATACAAACTGATACTGACAATTTAAGTAACATGTACAAAAATATTATTGACAAATGGGTTGGCAGCAGTGGTAGGGTAGTTTCGCCATGATTGAACTTATTAATTGCCATTTTTATTTTTGTTTTTGATCTACACCACAGACTAACTTACGACAGTGTGATACGAAGAAGTATTATAAATTTAGTATTTTGCGCTGCAAATATTAATATTGTCATGGGGAAACTTATGCTTGATAATGCGTGGCAGTCAAGACAAGTCTATATCAATAGCGATTTATGAAAAGGAATATTTGCACAAACATCAGGAATTCTCCGGGTGTTGTATAAAACGCTCACTAAGCCAGTGCTTATTGCATTTAAACGTACAATAATATATTGTTCATTTCTAATACTTTCAGTTTAAATGTATAATAGAACACTGGTATTTCGAACTGACTTATTTTTACAAATTGGATCCAGGTTTTTCAAATTTGTTAGTGTTCAAGTTCAGTACGTGTTACTGATTGTTCCGTGTACTTTCCGATGACCGTGACTGTTTCTGTTTTTGGAGTATAATTTTTTTTATCAACGTGTACTATTTGGTGAACTAAATTTTGGATTTAAAAAATCTCGATTTTAGGGTTAAATACGATTACTCAAAATTTAATGAGAACTGACGATATGATTTGTTTGAGCATGCTGAAATATCTAATCTAAAAGAAATTGAATTATCTTACCTAATGTCTCCAAACTGTTTAGTAACTTGAAATATTCGTATTCGCTCAATTAAATCATTCGTGTGATGGGAATAATAACAAATACAAATTCATAACCAAGAAATTAAAGATAATTATTAACTGTGAAAGAATGATCCTAGGTCTGCGGTATGAAATATGGTATCTCGGTTTCATTATTCAATCTAAGCTCTTGTTGCGGCCCCTCAACCGGTCTCGTTGAGCAACTAGAGAGAGAAAAAACTGATAATGAGAGAAATGCTGCGACTAGATGACAGTTATTCTCGTAATATGTACCCCCCAGAGGACTTACATCTAGTAAGTACCTGTTTGGCGAACACGGGACCCCGAGCTGTGTCTGGCATTACTTCCATTTACTTGTGCTATACTCCTTCCTTTCTCTTTCCTGACCTTCCTTGGTCACCTCTTGTTCTTTTCCATCCCGACGCTATTAGGGCTAGGGTATCTTTCATTTTTCTCTTGATATATTGTAATTCAGGAGGGTTTTTGGTGGGTATGGTTGAGTCATTCGACGAGTCCCACACGCGGGGAGAGTCATGTTAGCTCTCCTTAGTGCGTAACTGCATTTTCCCTACCTGTACAAGTTTTTCGGGCTCCAATGACCTCGATGTCGACGAGCCGTAAAGCCTCATAAAATAATCGTAATATGTAAAAATTATCTTTAAAAACTTCACATTAAAAAATACTCCAGTAGCTATGAGAACGGAAACATAATTTTTTTTAATGAATACTCGTAGGATCAATCAGTAAAATGAAGACAGTGATAAAATATTTCGAGAAAGTTGGTGTTAAAGCACTTTATTTTCTTCGACAGAAGGAATTTGGCATACATTCTTCTGGAAATAAACTCTGTATTTGGGAAGATGTTGTCATGGAAGGGTTGCAATTGGAACGTCAATTATGAGCAACGAGTACCTTCTCTTACAAATTAAAAGTGATGGATATATTTTGTGTACAATCCAACATCCCAGATTTGTTTCCGATTATTATCTGCGTCGGGGATATGAATAAAACTTTCTAGCGAGAATCGTTTTGCAGATGAAAATATGAAGTTGTCGAAAATTGTTCAAGGAGAAAAATAGAGACGTTTCAAAATCAGTCAAATTGAATTGAATTGAAAAATTGAGATACGAATAGATCAATTCATTTATTAATTTACGAATGAACTTCTTGGAGTTACTTATAAATATTATACACTCTTAGTTACCGCAAGGATTGAAGGAAGTTTGTATAGATTAATAAGGATTTACATACGAATATTATTATGGGCATTAAATCTTGCATTAAGCATAAATTTGGCTTGTGAAAATACGTAATGTGTAAATTAGATTTTTGATAAACGCAGTCATAAATTATTGTACAACTTCCAAAAACATAAGAAGTGTATTCTAAATATCAGATTATAATAAAAAGAAACTAATGAAACTCATTTATATAATTTTTCTAGTTTTTGTAGTATCCAAAATCTCATTGCAAATCCAAATTTATACAGTATGGGAATGCATAAATGACTCTTCATATTATGTTTTCCTTCGAATGTATATGACAAAATATTTCATACCCGGTGTTGCCCGGGATTTTTCTTGGACTATTCTCCTTTTACTCAGCAAATAGTAAGATCAAAATAGTTTCTTGGTTTTAAAAATACATGTACAGCATTCTAATTTTTCAAATTCATAATAATACAATTTAACAAAAAATAATTATCTTTGTTAAATGCACAAAATAAATGATCCATATGATTGATTGATTTTTTCCTTCTTAAATTACTGGTTGAAATTGAAGTATTTTAACACCTGTATTTTTAATAACGTCTTGGCGATAATTTAAGATAATTTTGGTATAGATAGACATACGATATCGCGGACTTTTGGTTTTTGTAAAACCCAGTCATATTCGTCACCTATCTCGAACCGTTTAGGTAGCATTAGCAAATGTAACTATTTGTTTTCGATTTTGTCGACATTTATTGCCAGAAACAATTTATATCTTTCTTATCACACATTTAAAAAATAAAAGTTAGCCTATGTTCATCCTGGACATCTAATCTATCTCCTTGCCAAATTTCATTACAATCGGTTCAGTGGTTTAGTCGTGATCAGGAGACTCTTTCACGGTACGCATTTATGTATTAGTGTAGATGGGAATACATAAATGAATCTTCATGCTACATTTTCCTTCGAATAATATGACAAAATATTTCATTTTGGAGACATTTTTATTTCTTTTCCTTTCAGCCTCACACTCCCACTATCCCCAACATACGACATTTATAACAGCATAAAATGCTTCGTATTATATTTATATAGTTTGGGGATGCATAAATGACTGTTCGTACTATGTTTTCTTCAAATTCATACGTTTATATATTTCATATTTATGTATAGTACATTTATATTTCTTTTCTTTTCATCCCTTTCTCTAGTATATGCACACACTCCTATAATGCCCAACACTAGGACATTTCTAACAGCATAAAAATGCCTCTATTGTCTCCCACGCAGGAAGCACTGCATTGAAGTTGATGGAGAGATCCACCGTCGCTTTAATCCCATCCATGAACCTCATTCATCCCCCAGCGTCCATCTTTTGTTATCTTTTCCCCTGAGGGCATCGATATGTCTTTGTTTCGGGTGCCCTTGTGTCCATCGCGCTTTGTTTAGAAAGCTTTGTACTCCGGCGTCGAACCCAGTGCTGGCGCTACGGGGGCCGACGCTGGCGGTGCACGAAGGCCCCTTTATCTCCTCCTATCGGATCCTCACTGGTCTCGAGCTCTTGGTTTAATACGCGTGGTTGCTTTATCAAAATGATAGAAAAGTCAAACGGACACAAACAGCATTAAAAAATAAATATTTCCTTTTTGCGTAGTATTGATTTTATTCTTATTCTTAGACCGGTATTACACGGTCATATATCTACGTCATATCTATGATCAAGGTTTTCTCAACGAGAACCTATTTCATAGATGTATGATCATAGTTGGAGTATGATCAAAACTTATGCATTACACGGTCGGATCTCGGATAATCAATCTTTGATCATAGGTATATGACACAGAAATATGACCGTGTAATACCGTCATATCACAGGAGTGTGAAAAAATCTGCTTTAGGGCCCTTGATCGTAATTGATGGGATGGTCCTTTGTTTGCTTCCGGAGAGTCAAACAGTTTGTACTGCTTTTTTACTATATGTTTATTACTATTATCTTAGTCGGAATTATTTATTTATGAAAAATCTGTTAGATTGGATGTGTTTGAATAGAAATAATTCTTCGCTACAATATATGTGCAATATTGTAGTGCCACAGGACTTTCACCTCCAAAATTTACTCGTGAGGGCACTGGTTGAATCCTGGAGCTTACATTGCGACAACCAACTCCCTGCTGCGGAGCCTGGACCCTTCAGGTCAAGAGAATGCTCCCTGTGCGAAAGTACAGAGAGCGAATAACTCGGAAAACAATAATAATAATTCAGGATGAAGTGATTCCGACATTAAACTACAGGAAATACATCATAGATGAGGAAATTCCATCGGATAAGTACGGAAAATGAAACTCCCTCAATGAAACTATTGACCACATTATAGCCGGTTGCTCAGCGTTAACCGCAAAAGACTACTTGGAGAGAAATAATATGGTGACTGATACAGTACATCAAAAACCCGCGGTTACCCACAATGCACTCATTGAAGTTAATCCAGTGTACAACATGTACAAACCTAAAGCAGTAATTGAGAATGAAGAAATCAAGTTGAACTGGGATAGAGAAGTAACAACTGATCGGACCTTGCCTTTCAACAAGCCAGACATAATAGTAATAAAGAAAAGGAGTAATGAAACTTCTATAATTGACATTTCAATCCCATTAAGCAACAAATTGTCCAAGAAACATGAGGAGATGGTAACCAAATATTTAGGTCTGGCCGCAGAGATACGAGAGATGTGGAATCAAGAAAAAGCCATCGTTATTCCGCTTATTATCTCTGCTACTGAAGTCATCCCCAAGAAACTCTACGAAGGGATATAATAAGGCTGTTGGGACTGCATCCCTGAACCTGCAAAGAGATGCAAAAATTTGTGATGTTAGGTACATGCTCTAAAGTTCGGAGATTTTTAGACAGTACTATAAGCCATATATAATTCCTTGGTGATATACGCCAATTTGTATTATTTAACCAGTGAAAACTGAGGTTCATTTAAGTAACAATAATAATAATAACAATAAAACCAGAAGAAGTTTTCGAAAATGAAAATACTATAATCTACTTTGACAGAACCATCCACACACACAAAACCTTACAAAAAAAAAGACCTGGCTTCACAATAATAGACAAAAAGAAGTGATCGATCCTTCTTATTGTATGCTGTCTCACTTAACAGAAACCTGCTGAAATCACTCGGAGAGAGAATTAGAAAATATAGTGCACTTTCATATGAACTGCGACAAACCAATCGACATAAATCCGTCTACTAATCTTCGAAGAAAATAATAATAATAAATCCGGTGATGAATATAAGCAATGTAATCTGGCTTTACGACCATCAGATACATACGGATAAAACAATTTTCGCAAACAGGTCAGACATAGGTATACGAAATGCAGAGAAAAAGTCAGTCGTGTTAATAGATATATCTGTTCCTTGTGATAAAAATATAGTCGACAAAGAACCTGAGAAACGCCTCAAATACAAAGATCTTGCTATTGAGGTTAGCCGTATGTGGAAAATGAAGGTAGAGGTCATTCCCATAATCATTGGGGCTCTGGGAATGATACCTAGCGGAATGTCCAAGAACTTGGCGATGATTCCTGATACACTTCTTGATGCTTGGAAATAACTCTCTTCGGAACTGCATACACTCTAAGGAAGGTGGTGTGAAATAACACAACATATTTCCTCCTCAGAGGGCTGGTTGCTCTCTGGAGAAAATACGAAAGATAACCGGCTTCTACATAATTTATGCCGTGCTAGAAGGGATGATAATAATAATTACAACATCAGGACACGATGGCCTACGTCGACTACGTAGAGAAAAGCAAGAAACGATCGACTGTCTAGTTTCAGGATGTTCCATTTTTGGCTAAGAATGTGTATTTGGTAAGGGCTAACAGAGATTGTTCATATATGCATTGGNTAATAATAATTACAACATCAGGACACGATGGCCTACGTCGACTACGTAGAGAAAAGCAAGAAACGATCGACTGTCTAGTTTCAGGATGCTCCATTTTTGGCTAAGAATGTGTATTTGGTAAGGGCTAACAGAGATTGTTCATATACTCGTATGCATTGANATATATGCATTGGCATATATGTAAAGCTTTCGGGTTCACTGTAAAAGAAGACTGGTATGAACATGAACTTAGTTCTGAGAACTCCAATGAGAAAGCCACAATCCTCTGGGATCAACAAATAAATACTGATAGGGCAATCAAAGCAAATAGACCTGACTTTGTCCTGAAGGATTAAGGAGAGTAAGGAATGTCTTCTTATTGAGGTTTCTGTTCCCAACGACACGAATGTTGTGAGCAAAGAGGCAGAAAAACTGCTCAAATACTGCACCTGGCTATTGAATACCAAAGAATGTGAGGAATGAAAACTAAAATCAGCCCTATTATTGTCGGAGCCACGGGAACAGTAAGCAAAAATATAGAAGACAATCTTCAGAAAATTTCTCAAAAGAACTATCATCTATCTGAGGTCCAAAAAATAGCCATTCAGGGGACTGCTCGTATAATCCGGAAAGTATGCATCTAACAAGTCCTCTAGGAGACGCAGCCTAAGGGAAGTGGAACTTCCTTGAACGCTTTCCGAAATACTTACCAGCTATGCTGAGAAATAAATCCAAAATAATAATAATAAACAATAATAATGATAAAAGAAGCTAAGAAAGAAAAAACAAAATTATTAATTAAAAAGATGTGGCTATTGAAATTAGCAATTCTTTAAATCGAAAGAAAAATTTAGTTTACATACATAGAAAACAAAATGAGTGGAAATACAAAGAATTGTTCTTAGTAGTACAGCCTACATTTTAAGAAAATTTAATTCTTTAGAAAATTTAATCCTATCTTTGAGAAATAGGAATAATAATAATAATAATAATAATAATAATAAAATTAAGAACTTGTCAATTAAAATAGGTCGAATGTGGAATGTCAAAACTGAAATAAAGTCAATCTTTGCAACTCTGGGGCAACCCAGAGTGAAGCACATCGAACTGAAAACATCGTTCTTGTAGAATTATTATTAATAATAATAATAATAATAATAATAATAGTGGCAAACGAGCTTTACTGCGATAAGAATACAAAATTAAACTTGGCTAGAGTTTCGCAAATTATGAATATAAAAAAGGGATGCTTTAGTTATCACAATTTCGAGTTTGTTCAATAAATTATGAACAAGATTACATTCTTTTAATCCGATGCCGTAACATAATCTTTCCTTAATAAATGTGAGCAATTTCGAAACCTGAGCGATTGATTGATATCCCGAAGTGTATATCCTGAACGGATCGCGGAACTATTGCCTCCCAGGTCTGGGCGTGCGAGTTGCTTGGCTGCAACCTTTGAACAAGTCGGTCCGCATCTTGCGTCTCCCAGCGCATACAGCGCGCTCCGTCATGCGTTTGTTATCCTCCGCGTTGTGCAGAAGCCAATCAAGTGGAAGAGAGCGCGAGGCAGCGGCTACGACAAAAACGAAACGCCTCTCTCCACACGCGAGAAGGATGAAAGACGACTACGTTCACAGACGATCGAAGAGAGAGATTTTAATAACATTAACTTATATAATTCAACAATCTTCAATAGACAAATTACTATATACCAGGGTTTCCCAAACTGTGTTCCGCAAAAAAAAATCTAATAAGTGCAGTGTAAATTTTACATGTTCTCGCAACTATAACACATCGCAATAATGTACGCATTTTATGTTATGGTTATGTCATGATACAAATACTTGGCCGTAAAACTTATTGACAGACATTGTTGTATCATATTTCTCAGAACTTCGTGAGAAAGCTTCAGTAATAAAATTATATCAAATATTCATTAATGACGCACGACATCGAACGCTGCTAGAGGTTAGATTGCAACTTATGAAAATTGTTTGTACTACCTAAGCACCTAATCTTGGAACTCTACTTCAGTGCCAGAATGCTAGAATGCTTGAAAATGAATATAGTGTTCCGTGAAATTTTTAAAACTTCTAAGGTGTTCCGTCACTCAAAAAGTTTGGGAAATCCTTCTATAGATACTGATATATTATAGTGCTCTAGATACTCATTCAATTTGTTTTCTTATGCATGGTTTTTTATCCTTTCTATTTATTATAGTTTATTTTTAACTTCATGCTTCTTTCCTGAGAGTAACTTAGTTTATTACCCTCCACGCGGTCATACGCAGTTTGCAACTGCTTGTTTGACCATAAAATTTATTTATCTATATTTTAATACGCAAATTTTCATACTGTACGCTGACCTTCTTCAGGTGTTCACATAAATGATGTAGTGTTCTACTAACGTGTCATGAATACCATACTTTTAAATTCCTGTAGCATACATTACGAATCTGTATACTCATGTAATTCAGGAAACCACCTTTCCTATTATGAGATTATGTGGAAATTGTAGGTTTATTTATGTCTTATCATAAGTTAAAAAATACATATAAATAACAATAAATTAACTACTAATAAATCAGTGTGATGATTTTGTATTCATAATTACGTAGGAGGACCAATCAGTTGACTCACTACATCGGAAAAGGCGTAATTGATACGTTCTATACAACGGTTACCGAATTCGTTCGGACAAATAAAACATGTGGTCTACTAAGTTGATCAATTTACCGAGCGATGAGTATCGCTTTCTATGAGGTATATTAGGAACTCACTATAACGAGAATGCAATTAGTACATTAAAACAAATAATACGAGAAGTAGTTATCTTTCCAATAATACCTCATTTGTAGCGATTCGTAACACAATGACAGAGCAAATGTCAGAGGAAACGGGAGAACTGTGAGGAAACCCGGTTTGACCATGCTCAGTGCTTTTTACGTATAAAATAATTCATGGATCGACCGATGTTTTAACCCAGTGGTGAGATCACTAAATACTACACCACTAATAAAAATATCGCAAAAAATTGCTTATGAAGACATGCAAAAGGGTATGTTATTTAATCAAGCTTTAGCAAGCCACCGACCATTCGTAGTTCCAGAGCAAAACAGGAGAGAAAATGTTTGGACTGACTGGAGCCGTAGAGTTGCGTCAAATATAGACGTAGGCTTCCGCGGCCGGAGTCAGACTCGCACAGACTTAGGTCTGCACGACTCTTGACATTGCCCTGAAGAAGGTCACAACATGATGACCGAAACGTTGGTAGTTGTATCCACTAAGATGCGGTTTGTCCCGGACAAACAAGTTGATATCGAATTCTTTGGTTTTCATGTCATTTTTATGTTTTGATGTTATTTAGTTGAAAACAGTGTTCTTTATCACCTTCGTATAATTGTGCATCTACGATTCCGTCACGTAAAGTGTTACGTCCTCCTCCCGTAACGCAATCGGACTCTGGCGGACACATCAGGAAGCTTCGTAGTCAACAGTCATGCGACTGAAGATTCACATCTACTGATAAGCAACCAATTTTAATTGTTTATCCGCTCTTGTAATTAATCAATATTAACCATACTTTGCAATAATTCTTAAGAGGATTCCTTTGAAATTTCAAATAAATTTATTGTCAAAAAACAATACAAACTGCGTATGACCACGTGGAGGACAAGAAACTAATTACTTTCTTCGATTTCCATGTCACAGGAATTAAAGAGATTAGAATTATTCCAGCTTTTATAAGTATAGGTTGGAATAATTCTAGCTGATAGGTTCATTAAGTTGTTTTTTTTTGTGAAGCATGAAGACATTCTTTGATGTGGTGTTGCATTTTATAATACATCACTGAAGACTTTGTGAGAGTTTTCATTTCTGATTGAATGGTGGTTATTATGAAGATTGAGTAGCTCGGAAATACTTTTACTTCATCTGATAAATGAATATTTTGGGTATTTATTTCATAAAGTAATTTGAGTTTATTCGAAATGAGATGGAATGATTCCTGCTTCGGTGACGAGAGAGAATCTTGTGAAAGAGAGTTTCCTGTATTTCCCGTCTGTACATATAGGGAAACAGTGTTTAGTAAAGGAAATCGAAGTGGTGCATTCTGAACAGCCAATTGCGTTAAAGCAACCCTCCTTTGACTTCAGTGCCTGTCGGGTGAGTAGAAGGGTATATTAATATCTTGGCAAAGGAGAGTTCTGAATCCTTACAAACTCTTCACGGAAATACTCGTAAAGTGGGAACACGGGATTTAATGTTCAATTACACTATGAAATGCATTCAATTAAACCAGTGCTGTCAGAATGGTATTTTGTTTAAAGCAGTTTTACATTAATAATTAAGAAAAATTAACGAGACGTCTATAACATCAAAAACAATAGTAAATGAGTTTGTATTAACTTATTCTTAAGAATAATTTCTTAAGAATTACTGTGCAGAGAATGGCGAGTATTGATGGAATACAATAGCGAATTTTAATTTAAATAGTTTTAACACAAGAAAGAAGAAAGGGAAGACAATAGAAAAATAGTTTTATATTCTCTGCTACACACTGTTATATGCTACACACTGTTCTCTGTAATATTGCCCTGTCAATTTTTACATCGTAACTTGTTTTCTGGAACGCATTGTCTTACACTTTTTCTCTTCTTTACTCTTTTCCACTACATGCGGCAGTTTACCTGATTTATCATTTCTTTGAGTTGAAGCATGGACACGGTGTCGGATAGCGTATCCTTGATCACTGAAGTAATAATAATAATTTTATTGTCAAAAAAACAGTGCAAACCACGTGGAGGACAATAAACTAATTTTACTCTCCGGAAGTAAACAAGGGACCATCCCATCAATTCCGATCAAGGGCCCCAAGGCAGAGGCGGATTCAAAAATTTCAGCAAAAATTCCTAGATAAGATAAAAAGTTAGCTGCGAGTTATAATACATATATAATGTCAATATGTTTGTAATTTAACGCAAAAAATTTCGATGTATAAACATTTCCATGTATAGATTATTCAGAGTATAGTGTTTAAAAATTATAAGAATTGAAATAACACTATATTCAAGGTTTATTATTACAATAAACACGCCCCTAAACAAAGCCTAGAGAACCTGTATAAGAAATCCTCCTCTACCCGAAGGAAAACCGGAGCAATCTGTTTTCTGCTTCCCTTATTTATTTACCAATTTTCAATACATTCGAGGACTTGTAGGAGCTTCTGATCTTTGACTCGTTTCTTTTATCTCAATAAGTCTCTCTTAGTCACGTCCTTGTCCCACAAATGTCTTTAGTTTCCGTTTGTATGAAAAATACGATACATGTGATAAAAAAAACTCATAAAATATGATCATACAAATCACACTATTATAGTAGTCCAAGAATAGTTCATTCTTGAAGAAAACTCTAACCATTTCATTTGGAGGAGAGATATTTGATTGGACATCTTTGATCTTGAAATTTTTCTCTCTCGATGAATCGTGTTTTGCACTCTTCGCCACGTCTCAAAATGCCCTAAGAGCAAACAGACGATCAATAATCCGAATGTCTTCACTGTCATAACAAAACATGTGGTAAATAGAATGACTGAACTATGCAATAAGTGAAACGAGATTATAACATTCCAGTAGTTACACTGTTCTTCTATAATGTATCTGGTCATAGCCACCGGAACTAGCTTGGCAAAATTAAAGAACTCTGTCTGTATCAGTATACATATAGACTTTTACATTGTTGATTGCTATTGACAAGTCCTATTGCTATTGTCAAAATTTTTGTATGTATTGTAGTATTTGTAAATCAGAAATGTAGCCTGCTATTGGAGCGGAAGAAGGTGAGTGATGGGTGGGAGAACTTTTGTTAGTAGATAGACCGGTTTACCAACAACTTGGCCTATTTTTATTTTATTTATCGTTTGGCTTACACTTGGACATAGATTAAGCATAATATGTTATAATTAGAACAATGTAATCTAAGCACTTAACACAAATCTTAAATGTTAACATCTAGGCCTTCCATCCAGGAAATTGCAGGATGCTTCGCTTCGTAAAAGTCCGATTTTGGTCCTGGCTAAGATCTGGTTTCGCACTCACTGACGATGTGGTCAATTGTCTGTCGAGGGGCTCCACAATCACACTGGGGGCTTGAGATCTTACCCCATTTGTAGAGGAGGTCCTGGCAAACTCCATGTGAGGTACGGATCCTGTTCAGTACTTTCCACTGTTGACGAGGGAGCTCAAACCCGGGAGGTTTCTGTGTAGGATCGATGAGGGACGTAGAGTTATCCTCCTTCCAAGTTCTTCGCCACTGTTCACTGATGTTAGACTCTCCATTTGCCACTAATTGCTCTGCTAGGGCTAGCGGGGGTTTTCTAGATCT
>NNCF01126611.1:376790-420184 GCA_002313205.1 Laupala kohalensis | reverse complement strand
TCAACAGATATCCGAAAATAAATTTAAAGACTCTATAATGCATATTTATTTGTAGACACTAATGTTAACCACATCAGATAAATATTCTTTCTTCACTGCACTTCTTTCATTAACAATGAAACTAATGTAATGTATGTTCGTTGGATCCAACATGGCGCTTGCGAATACTTGTACTTTTAGTTCCTTAAGTTTGCGAGAGGAGAAAATATTGCCTATCGCTTGTGGCAATTGCTGTAGCCAGGAGTAAATTTCAGTTGTGGAGTATATTATTTATTGTATTGTTTGAAATTGTTCAATGCTCTGATGAAAGAGAATTTTACTTACTTTACACTACAATATTGAATTTTGGTGCATTTCTCTGACGTTACATCATATTATTAAATAGTTGTTCATCTTACATAACATTTTCGATGCATTCTTCGATCTAAACAATGAGAAGACAATCTGACAATTTAACATCTAATCATATCTCTAACTACGACTATGCGATATATTATTTCTTAAGCATTCATTAATTCGTTCTGATTCATTGATTGGCAGAGAGTCGAGTTCCAGTATGTGAAGGGCGTAGCTACCTAGTTTTGTACAAAATCTGCGAGGATACCCACCATTTCGGCGAAAAAAGAATGTGAATGCTATTCATTAACTTGATCTCGCGTTACGATTTATTGTTGCCCAGCCTCTTTCAACTTTCAAGTTCTTTGTTTCGTTTATAATGCCTGGTATGGGCTAATAACCTTGATGTTGGCGAGCTCTGAAGCCCCAATTAAAAAAATTGAATTCCTGGTTTGTTTCACAATTGTTTTGATAATTGAATGTCACAAGTAATGAGAATTCAAGAACGATCATTTACGAAAAAATTCAAAATCGGACGCGATTAAAGTTCCAACCCCCCCAAAAAAACAACAACAAACAAACAAATTTATAAAATGATATAACAGATGAAAAAACAATTCGACGCTGGCTGCCAACCGGAGATATTGATATGAACAGTTCATATTAAAAATATTCGGATTAAATGTATTTCGGCAAAAGTTATTTTCGAGATTGAAAAAAGAGAACCATTGATTCGTCCGATCATCATTCCCGTGAGTAGCGTACAACGCGTGAACTATTCTTTGTCCCACCTGCATCGTAAGCCTTTATCCGCGACTGAAAAGGAACCTCATCGCGACACAACTCTTCCTATCAAACGGAAGTAGGAGAGATCGACTTCACAAAACGCCGTCCGTGATTGATGATGCCACAAACCGTGAATGCGGTGTCCATTTCTCGTTATTTACTTTCGTCCACAAAAGCGAGAGTACGATTCAAACAGGCGAAGGAGCGCGTCGCGAAAAAAATAATAAAAAAAAGAGAAAAAAGGGGATAGGGCAGCAGAGTGGTTGTATTCAAAAGACGCGAGAAAAGATAGCGTGAGTAACACAAACTGGTAAATAAGAGGAAATGTGTGTTCTGATAACGCGGATACACAAGGTTGAAAGCGGCCTTTGTGAGCGCTATGTTGAAGAGTTGAATGAATTCGTTCATCTCTATTCACTACTGTTGTGACGCAATGCAGGCGCCTCCGACCGACGACGCGGCGCAGTGGGGCGAAACCGCGAAGGTGGGGGTCGAAGTGCAGACGCAACCGTGAAACTTTAACCCTCGATATCGTAAATGTTACAAGCACCAGGTAAAGATACGTGAAATGCAACAGACCACTTAAGGCAATGAAGTGACGAACCGATTGAGATACCTGATTTTTTTCTATATATTTTATTGTATAGTATTTGTAAATGGGACATGTAGCGTGCTATGGAAGCTTATCCACATGGGGTGATGGAGTTAGGAGATGGGTGTTAGGGGCTAATATTAGTAGGTGGGCAGGTTAGTTGTGTTAACCGACAACTTGGCCCATATAGAGGTGTTAATATTCGTCAGGATTAGTGATATTAGAAGTCGTAAGAGCTGAATAGGAGGGGGGATTCGCTTTATTCAGTTGTCACTGCTATATGAACTGGTCATTAATGTGAAACGCTACAAATCTTTTTCTGTTCCCGCCGGGAATTGAACCCGGGGTGAGTTGGTGGTGAGCGAGCACCACTAAAGCGTTAGTCACCTGTGGGACTAGAATCTGATTCAGATAGAACTGAAAATGAAACTGAAGGGGACGAGAGATAGGATAAGAGACATGACAGAATGAAGGAATAAAAGGACAAGTAATAAGATACATCTCTTTGAGAACAGAACAGGATGAAAGAGAGATGAAGTAATGTAAACATTACCCAGGTAATGGTCACATGGCTGAGAAACTAGGGCTAGGGTAGAAGACATAATCAAAAAGAAAAGCAAAAAAATAACTGAAATGAAAAAACAATGTAATGAGGAAGTATGACAAAAGGATATCCAAGAGAGTCAAACTGTCCCACAACAAGTTGCCCATTAGGTTCACGAAGGTTACTGCTCCGCAATTACTTGGCCTCGACACTAGGAGGAGCAGATGTGACTTGCAGTTTGTCACCGGGATAGACCCAGTATTCATTTTACGGAAGATTGAGAAGAAAAACGGGGTCCATTTAACCATGTTTTTGCTTGTTAGGAGTTTCTTGCTCCATAAAACGTAAAATAATGTTAGAATTATGAACCAATAAATGGAAAAAACAAATTATACGTGACTTTATTTTTGCATTTATAAAAGGAGCTATTTTGCGAAATAATAAAATAACTATAAAAAGTGTAAAACATTGTAACCTTTTGTTCGTAAACTGACTCATCTAACGATGGAGTTGTGTGCTTGTGTTAGGAATTATGGAACAGGTTGGAGAAAGATCTGATTTAATGTTTTTGCTGATATTTTTTTATTTTAATCAGAAATTACTATTATATTTGTGTTCAGGTTTTTTAGGGGGCCACCTTTTATTTCTTAAAAAAATAGTGCATTCAATTACCCCAAGGAAACACTAAATACTGTGTGACGCTATTACACTTTGAATTAGGACATAATATTTTCCCTCAGACAAACTTTACTGAAATCATATTTTCCAATTTTAAACATAATTAGATCTATTTATAAATTCGTTTCATTATTTACAATTTAGTGTAATTCTTACGGAGTCTCAAAAGACTACCGGTGCTCCTATGTGAAATTGATGTCGTGTGTGTTTTGACCTGCTTCTATGAGGCTACGTCCCACTGAGTACTTCCTTTGGCACTACCATGCTTTAGCCAGGAATCCGTATCTCTCACAAGTTCAGCGTACATTGAATACATTTCTAAACCAAAGAAGCTCATGCAGTATCAGTTTTTATGTAATTTTGAAGTGAAGTTGGAATAAAGAAATAAAAAATGTGGACATGTTTTCATTAATTTAGAGTGAACATATTGAAAAATAGACGATTTTTGTAGTTAGTCGAGAAAATGCTTTTTTCAGTAATGGAAATAATTAAAATTTTCTGGAGACATTAATATTTCATATTATTTATGCATAAAATTACTAATAACATAAAATTAATAATATTTTAGTAATGCCGATTACTGGTGTATTTGCAGATAAATTCCAAAAACTGTCAATGTAGATCTTTTTTCGGTANGACAGACATTTACCTGTACTTAAGCAATGTTTAATCCTACTTTTGAGTGGTATTCCGAACATATCAACAAATTAGAACTAAACGAACAAAACTTGGAATCCTTTTTATAAACCTGCGCTGGAATCGGTTTTATGAACTTGATGTAATTGTACCATCCTTTCGCTTGTCTTATATCTAAAATTTTCCTTTGGATTTTTTTTATGTACATTAAAAGTCATGTTGACATCCGACGTGCGTTGTGTTGGTGGTTGGTTCATGTCTTTTCCGTTACGGGAAGTGTTTATTTTACTATCTGCATACTCATTTATTAGGTTTTATAAATAAAGCAGCCATTTTGCTAGTGTAAGTCAAAGACACGGGGTTCTCTGATATTTATAATTTTATAACTTCTTTGTACACAAATAAGTATCCCAAGTGTTATTTCCATTCGTATTTGAATATTTTTTTCCGTATTGTACAAGCTTTGTTTAATACATTAGAAGCGTTGTAGTCACTTACAATACATCGGCTTATCTTAGTAAGTTCCGGCTGCTTTTCTGAAATAGAATTGTCGTAACGTCACATGACAGTTGAGAGAGATAGCAAATTGTCTTTCATATCTCCCGGAAGATTTATTTAGAAAGTAAAGCGAAATTTCTCTCAGTTAATCTCTCTATTCCTCATTACAATTATACTCCAGTCAAGAATTATTCAACAACAGAGTTTCGGATATAAATATTCTTATTAAAGGGAAAATATCCATATACTAATATATCAATGCATTATGCAAAAGTGTGTCTGTCTGTTTGCTAGGTGATCACGACTTAACTGCTGATCCGATCGTGATGAAAGTTGGCAAGGAGGTAGATTAGATATCCAGGATGAACATTGGTTAACATTCATGTTTTTAATGTACAAAAAAGATAGATAGGAAATGATTTTTGACGTTTATGAAAATGAAGTGGGAAATAATCCGCGATATTCGCTTACGCTTCCTGAATGGTTAAAGAAAGATGGCAACTATGAATGGCAATATTGTTTGCCTCCATAAGTTCTACAAAAAAGTTCGCAACAGCATATGCCCATTTTGAAAAATTAACATAAATTATGGATAAAAGGTTATTTAAAATAGAAAAGTTAAAATACTTTAATTTAAGAAGGAATAATTCAGTCATCACCAACTTTAATGAAATATTTGTTTTGTGCATTTAACAAAGATAAAAATTCTCTTTCGTAAAGTCAAGTTTTGTATTAAATTCGCATTATTATTAGTTTGAAGAATTAGAATGCTGTACGTGTTTTCAAGAACCAGTAAGTAAAAGAATTTTGATCNTATAGGTAGGTAAATATAGGTAGGTTTTATTTTTTCCTGAGTAAAATGTGATGAGTCTAAGAAAAAACTATGGCAATGCCTGGTAATCAACTAGTTTGTTAATAAACTCTCTGCTTTTTCCTCTCCACCGTGTGCTGCATCTCTTCGATTCCCACCGATCTCTCGTGGGAGCTCTTTTCCGCGATAATTTCGTTTGCTTTTTTTCTCTTCAGAACAAGAAGCGACGCTCGGATAGTTTAAACACAAGTGTGCAGCTTGAATGGGAGGCTGTCGTTATCTGTGTTTCCAGATAAAGACTTCACAAAAGGATGTGACTCAAGGGAACAAGCGGTCGCTTGTTTATGGAAGATACGGGGTTCCTCAAGGATCTGTTTTAAAGTATATTTTATTCTTCTCTTCCTGACTAATAGAATGAAATTTATGGAAATGTATGATAATATAAACTCGGTAAAACATGTGATGTTTCGTATTTTCACAATTTTATGTATATTTTACGATAAATATATGGATCTAATTGATATATCACCTCGAATTTCGTGTGTAAACGTATTTAATGTATTTGAAAACATGTTTCTGAGAATTATTTATTACTGAATTTTTATACGAGCAAAAGAGTAGACACTTCTCCGGGAGTTTAGAGATAACATGATGTACCACTTTCGTGAACTATTTGAGATAACAACTCTGTTTCCGTATTTAAGGATTTTCAAAAATAAATTATCTAAACATTGAATTCTGGAACTTACGATATTTTAGTTTCAGTGGGTTCAAAGGAAATGAAATTTTTGGTGCGTTTTCCTGACTTATTCTTCAAAGCAGAGAGAAATACTGACGGAAATATTGAAAATTTTGACGGGATTTTTCTTATGTGTTGTAAAGACGTACTAAGAAAGGAGTTTTTGTAACTTTTCTTTAAAGGAATGAATTCTAGTGAAGTGGATTTTTTTAAATTTTTGCTAATTATCACGGATCGAGATATAGCAGGGTTTTTGTAATCGTATTATTATAAAAAGCAGGGTTTTTGTAATCGTCTATTATAAAAAACTGATAAGTCGTATCAACAAAAACTGCTGGATGGAACTAGGCAGGGTCAGTTGTGCAATTATATCTCTTAAATAACATAAAATAAGTAGACGTTTCTTCTAAATACACATTGAACGGCTGAGTTGAGAGCGACGTTAGATGATAAGATATATGGAAAATGCTGAGTTGCGTATTGTAGAATACGATTTGAATTCAGATGAAGTCATGTGATTCTGATTTACGTATCAACGTCCAGAGTGGTTCCCAGGCCCACCCACTCTGTAATTAAATGAGGAGTGATTGTTTCTCTGGTTTAAAGAGGCCAGACTTGGCACTCTTCCATCGTAATTATTGTTATTAAAAATTAATGTTGTGTCAAGGCTATCAAATCATGAGTCATTGATATAATAATTATAAGCAGAATATTCAAACGTAATTTTTAAAATTAAATTCATATTACTAGAATATATTAACGAAATAGATACTTATGTACAAACAGTAATAATCCTGATATTTATCTTCAAGATGAGACAGGAAATATGTATAATGCATATTGTGTTCATGTTTTTGTATCCTTATTAAACCCCGGAGAGTTGAGTCTCTAAGTTGAGGACGCAGGTGTACTATCCTCTGCACAACCCGCCTGGCTGGTTAAGGCTAAGGTTAATGATTATAATTATTATCTCAATGACTCACGATTTGATAGCCTTGCCACAACATTACTTTTTTTAAAATATCAATAATTACGATGGAAGAATGCTAAGAGATCACACTGTCCTAGAAGAGGCTCTAAGCTGGGTTCATAGGGTTGAAAGTATGGAATATAATTCAACGATTTCTTAGCCTAAATTTGAGAAGGAAATGTTTCCAACAACTCATTGTGGCTTCTTTAAAACCAGAGATATATTCACTCCTCATTTAATTACGGATTGAGTGGGCTAGGGAGCCAGTCTGGACGTTGAGATGTAAATCAGAATCACATGACTTGAGTGGATAGCATCTTTGCGACCAGAGTATGAAACCCGGGTTCGAGTCCCGGTCCGTCGCAAATTTCACCTGACCGTTGACGATGCATGTAAGTTTTGTGCGATCGTTGATGACGTGAGATGCTAAAAAATGCGACCTTAAATAAACAAATTTTTGAAAGAGGGTTGCGCCTTGCTTTCATACTATCCGCCGTACACCCGAGTATATCGGGACATATACGAGTATCCTGCGAGGCTGCTTTGACGAAAAAGGTTTGGATTTTGAGATTAACGGAACCGATGATACTTTCATCCCTAACAATAAGTTGAACACAATATTGAAGTTTACTTTTAACGGTCCTTTCTGGATGATGACCACCTTGCTAAGTAAGATAAAATTCGACGTTACTCTATAGTACCACCAACATTTAATTACTTGAGAAGAATTAAGGAAGTTCAACAATAATATTATAATAATATCGTAAGTATTTTTAGTTGCTTCAAACTTTATAACGTTAATTTAAGATTCTCATTCTTCACTTTGAAGTAACACTGAATTTTCACCATTGTTAGCAGATCTTGATGTACATTTTTCATCTAGAAATGTACTGATACGTAAACAGAAGGGTTGGACATTTAAGAGATCTTCAAGTATGATGAAAATTATGTTAATAATAAACAATACTCATTTTTGTATGTAGTATATTTGAGTCAGTAAGTTATATCTCCGCCCCAGTATTTACATCTAGTAGATCGTAAATGAACACGAAACTGGAGTAATACCTCATCATACAATAATTATCACATTGTTCCAAACATGATCAGGAAAAAAATATATTTACGAGTACCAAATAACCCTACAACAAATTAATTTGCTTGGAAACACCTGATAACTTCGAACACAATGTTTATCCTGAATTAAATGACATTAATTCTATAATGTTGCATAATTCGTATGACAATGCGCTTAGAACTTGTAGCGGCGTGAAATACGCCGTACAACGAACGCTTATCTCGTTAATCCAGTTATGAAAATAACAATGGTGTTGTTAGTGACTAATTGAATTCAGCTTCGCATTGATACTTCTAACAATGGCATCAATAGGTGCAAAGTGGAATAATAAGTGGCGCTATTCACTTTTTATTTCAAATTGAAAGGTTGGATTGTCTACGGCAATAGCGGATACCTCAAAGCGAAATTATGTCGAAATTTGTTGGCTTTTATAACTTCAGGAATGAAAAATGTGCGTGAAATGTGAATCGTGAACAAAATCAACTCTCATCTCATTGAATATCGTATCTTTTTATGAATATTTTCGTTTATGTCAAATTATTCTCCACTTCCATTGTTATTTTCAATTTTTCTTAATATTTTCAGTATAATTCATATCTTATACGAGTAATTAATTAAACGGTAATACGAGTTTTATTTATCTCATTTAATATTGTTCGTTCTTTTTTTTTGTGGGGCTTTACGGCTCATGTCGACATCAAAGGTCATTAAAGCCCTAAAAACTTGTACAGGGAGGGAAAATGCAGTTACGCACTAGGGAGAGCCAACATGACTCTCCCCGCGTGTGGGACTCGTCGAATGATTCAATCATACCCACTAAAAACCCTCCTCATCTACAACACACCGAAACATAACTCACAACATATATCAAAACAAAAATGGAGATGGGGGCAAAAAATGAGGGGGGCACGTAAAATGAGGGGGGCAAAGAATAACGAGGGACAAAAAATTAGGGGTTGGAAAAAAATAAGAGGAATGAGGAAAATGAAAGATACCCTAGCCTTGATAGGGTCGGGATGAAAAAGAACAGGTGATCAAGGGAGGTCAGGAAAGAGAAAGGAAGGAGCATGGCACAAGTAAGTGGAAATAATGCCAGACTCAGCTCGGGGCCCCGTGCTCGCCAAACACGTACTTACTAGATGTAAGTCCCCTGGGGGGTTGTTCGTTCTGTTTAACGTGGAATGTGTTTATGTAAATTAATCTTTTTTATATTTGAACTCTTTATAACACCATGGTTTTAAAGTACTTTTAATAAAATTTTATATAAAATACAAATGTATGTTTGTAATTGTTTCTTATTATGATTATTTATTTATTCATTCCTCTTGACTGTTGCCATTCTCCTTGTCTCTGTCGCATAAAGCAATACAAGGATCTCTGGTACTTGACATACCTTATAATTGTTTTTATATATTCTTTATCCTGCAGCTACACGCCGTCCTAATTCCATCTATCTTGCTAACAAATTCCATATAAAGTGCATACTTCGTCCGAATGCCAATTAACGTGTTTTCTGCTGTCAGGTTTAGAATATCTTCCTGCCCATGTTCTCTAATGTAGCATGCTCGCTAAGGTGCATAAAGTGGGAAATCCCACAACATGTGCTCAGGGGTTTCTCGCTCTAATTCAGTCATACATGTCATCGTTAGTCTTCCCAAAACGCTTTAAACATTCCTTGAAATCTCCGTGGTCAGTTAGAAATTGCGCAACAACCTTGGTCAGCACAAACCATTTCTTATGCTTCTCTGCAAATCGGACATTAGATATATACCTATACGTGCGCTTTCCCTTTTGTGTCATTTCCCACCGTTTTGGCCATGCTTTCATTAAGCTCTCTGATAATTTTCAACGGGATGTTTTCTCGTATATGATAGGTACATAATTCTTGACAACTTGGTGTTAGAGGAGTTCTATCTTGAGGAATAGGTCAAGACACAAAAGAAAAATAATCACAAGATACCTTGCCGACGTTTTGAAAATATTCTATCCATCTTCAAGGCTTGTAACAATATTTCTATAACATATGTATCACACATATACATCCACTTTTTGATGCATTAAGTTACCAGAATGTGCAAAGTCAACAGCCAGGTGAAAATTGCGACGGACCGGGACTCAAACCCGGGATTTCCTGCTCTGGCCGCAGGTGTGCTATCCACTGCACCACACGCCTCGACTCCCAAGTCCGTACGCATTCTCCTCCTGGCCTGATCCGGCGAACCTGGGTCACATCCCCCTTCTGGGGATAAGTTCAGTTTAAGGCATAAGTTTGCATTGCAAGCACTCCTCCGCGTGTAGTAACTCGGAAGTTGTGAGGTAAGCAGAATGTGTGCGGCATACAGGTGTAATGGATGTAGATGTGGACGAGTAGATTTTTTAGAAACATTGTAACTAGCCCTGAGGACGGAAAGAATATATCAGGAACATTGGCGAGTTATTTGGTGTTCTTTTTTTCTTTTGTACCTTGACCCATTCCTCAAGATAGTATTCTTGGCATTAGTGAAATGTTTATTTGGTCGCAGACCAGGCTTTACAATACACAGTATCTCTGAAGCTCTATTCCAAGCTGGGATATCTTTGGAAATCCTTTCCTTTGAGGACATTGAGCTGAATAGATCAAACGGTTGCTTGCTTTCTATCCGTGATTAAGCTTGATTCTCTTTTCCTCATACGCAGTTAAAAACTGCTTTTTTGACAAAAGAAGGATTACAGTGATTATCAAATGTTTTCTATGTGACAAGCTAATTTAGATGTTTACTGCACGTTTTTTCTGACTGGCCAGTTAATTGTCAAAAATTAGACTTCTCCAAATTTTTCATTCTTTGATCATCAGTTATTGGAATAATAAGATTTTTTTAAATGAAAATTTAGAAAACTACCTTACATTTGGTTTTATGATGCATTCTAAGGTAGTAGAAACACAGTATGAATGTACAATGAATGCTGATACAAAAATAATTTAAAATAATAATAATAATAATGATAATCCTGATATTGTTATATAGGACCTGAAAAAACAGAACCTGCTTGCTGATTCATGTAGCGGTGCCAACTAATAAAAATTTAGCGCAGAAAGAAGCAGCAAATCTGCTGAAATATAATGATTTTGCTATCGAAATTTTTTTAGGATGTGGGGGGTAAAATATCCGTTATCCCTTCATTGTAAATTGCGCTTCATTGCGCTTTCTGTAAATTTAAAGAAGCATTTAGATTCCATCCCAGACAAACGAATAGATTTGGAAATACAATTCTGTTTGGCACAGTTCACATTTGAAGAAAGTGTTTATCACCATTACATCAAAATAATAATAATAAATAATAATAATAATAATAATAGATTTATAGTGATGAAACTATGGGAAATAAGGGAAAAATGCTGCTCGGGAGGTCACTAATAATGATTACGTCAGAATCGAAGACTTAGGGATTGTTATTCGTTGTAGTTGGGCATGGCGACCTACAAGCGTTCACAATCTTACACTTAAAATATAATTTAGATTAGAATTTGAGATTAATATAGTACTATACAACAATAAATGCAAAAAATGTTACACGAATACTAGATTCAAAAATTTAGATAATAAATAAACAAAGAGAGGAAATGAGAGTGACAAACCAACACTAGTAAATCAAAATTGAAGAATTTGAAGAAGACATGGATGTTTTTTTAACTAGACATGGAATTTTAGAATGTGATTGCCAAATAAACATTTAATTCATTCTTTTAAAATAGAGGAGTGATTTGCAACACTTCACTGGGTCGTTTCTGTCCATATTAAATTTAATATTGCAGACATAATGGTAGTTGAAAGTTTTGAGAAGTTTCTCTCGGTGAATAACGTTTCGACGGAGTAGGGATTGTGAAGTATTGGTTTGTGACTCCGTGGAGGTGACTTGTGACGTAACGCCATGTACTACGACATGTTTGTGCAGCCCTGAGAGGAGGTACGCGCCAACTAATGACTGTCATTTGTCAACAAGCTGTTGTCGGTCGCGTTTCCCTCAGTTGAGTTGGCTGCACACGTGCTCTCTCTCTCTCTCACATGAATACACTCGAAATGTACTACTCATTCATGAGGTTTGATCCCTTGTATCAGAACGGTAAATGCATAAAAGTCGACGAATTTAAATTATTTTAGAATATAATACAACACCTTTTACAAAGAACTATTTATTTATTTATTTATTTTATTTAGGATGACGTTCAAATATATTATATACAATATATTATATTTCCATGCTGGTGTTCATGTAAGGGACCTGGACAAATGAATAAGTAGATGAGCCTCAGAAAATAATAATAATTGTGTTTTATTGTATTTTTAACATTTTAATAAATGTTTTATTAACTTTCAAACAGTTTGAGTTTCTAATAGAAGAATCTTCACGTGAAATAAGAAAGTCGAAAAATTAGTTTATGTAAATATTGTTCCAATGATTATTTTCTTCTAGTCTCATTGCAAGGCAGAGTTCTTGAAGTTTACTATCCTACCTACCGATCTACCATGGTTTGGTTGAAGGAATTGGAGAGGAGAGATGTTGGGTACATAGAAAACATAGTCGTGCAGAATGAGAGAAGAAAACCGTAAGTGAAAACCTCATCCGGATCGCACGTTCCCGTTCTACAGACCAGAGGAAAGAAGAGGTTAACACGATGCCATTTTTGTTACATTTATACGAACCCGGCATCACTCCGGGGTTGAATAGGTCTCTCCCCGGTAGCTTCGCACATTTTCACGTCGCTTCGTAAATAGATATCTCCACATCTGTCCTACATTTCCACCGCTCTTGACGATTCCTACGCTCGAACAACTGTTATTACTGACCTAACATTCCCATGAAGAAAATAATTTTCCGTTCGTAAGTTATCGGTAAAAAAATCAAAATAGCGTACTACCTCGTCTCACTCAATTTCACGCAGTTTGATAAAGATGTATCCACATGTGTAGATTTTTTATCAAACAGTTTTGTAAATCCTTGCTGTCAGATTAATAATAATAATAATAAACATTATTGTCAAAAAAGCAGTTACAAACTGCGTATGACCATGCAGAGGACAATATACTAATTTACTCTCCGGAAGCAAGCAATTCCAACAAGCAATCCCATCAATTCCAACAAGGGTCCTAAGGCAGAGGCGAATTTATGATTTCAACATACTCCTAACGATAAAAAAATAGTTCGACACGTGTTATAGTAATAACAAATACCAACAAATATTGTATTTAATAAAACACAGAAAAGTCATTTTACAAGTACTTATTATTATCAAGTTATAAATCATTCGGAAAGTATTGTTGATAATTCGTAACTATTAAATAACACTAAATTTGCTAATAATTATTTCAATCGATGCCGCCTCTAAGCAAGTGCCTAGCGAGTCTTTATAAAAAAATCCACCTCTACCCGAAGGAAAACCGGAGAAAAACCCGGGCCAGGATGATTCATTTATGACGTGGCATGTGCGGTGAGAAACAGAAAATTGAGTTCGGAATTACCCCCTCAAGCATTAGAATATAAATTCGTGTTATTATAATAGTAATAAGATGATCTCTCTCTAAAAAATGAAATGAACGAGGGTTGTTTGGTTTTGCCATAAATAGAAATGTATGTATTCTTTCTCTATATCGATATTGCTCTCTCAATATAACGCTGAAATTTTATCGTCTGTGTTTGTGGAGGGGATAAAGAAGTAAAGTAGGATGACTGACTTCTTCCTTTACTGTAGTAGAGGGAAATATCTGCGGATAATACTGACAGAGTTTATTATCAAATTTATTGTTAGTTAATAATCGTAATATTTTATGTAATAAATATTTTGAGAAATTTTGTGGCATTTCTTTATTTTTCATCTTGTAACATTAAATTTTGGTTCCTCTATATAAAACGATCTTTTCTTATAGCGATGAAAATGCCCAGTCCCTTGAATATCGTTATACAGTGTATTAAAAATACTTTTTCAAAATTAAAAAAAGCTATTCAATTTTTCCATCTTCAAATAGTATAAATGTGTAGATGAGAATCAAAATATAGCGTTACAAAAAAAAAGAAGAAAGATATGATCCATTAGTTTTTAACGTCAACAGCCTTCAGGTGAAAATTGCGACGGACCGGGACTCGAACCCGGGACCTATTCTGGTCGCAGGTGAGCTATCCACTGCACCACCCGCCTCGACTCCCAAGTCCGTACGCAACTTCTACCTGGCTGATATGATATGATCTATTAGTTTTATTTGGCGGGCAACATTTTGGCAAACCCTGTCCCGTGTCGGTCCAATAGATTGAAAGTTTAGAAAATGATCAACGGACCCAGATATGTTTTACAGCAGCGACTTAGATGAATAAATATGTAATTAATAAATGACTAAAAAGAGGTGTTCTAAATTCTTAACAGTAGAGGGTTCTAGCGTATGTGTCTTCTTGATTAGGCAAAAAGTATTTTAGACTCCATTTCTTATTGTCTAGAGTTGAAATGTATTCTTGTCTTAAGTTATCGTTAATTGGCTCTTCAACGAAAATTAATTTACTTTTAATTACGTACAAATAAATACAGAACAGAGGATCTCCATATATTCCGACTTACAAAGCCCCATCGGTCTGATTTGGTTCATGTGAATCCATGAATTACTGAAATATACAAATTGTAGATATTTACTCTGGTTAATTAGAACAAAATGTTTATAGCATGATAAATTGAAAGGCGTTTCTATGTTGCTCATTGTTTTATTGGTATAAAGCTTTTTCGGCTGCATAGCAGCCATCGTCAGTAACATACACTGAGTATTGAGGAATATTTTTGGCGAATGCAATTTTTGGCGAATGCAATTTTTGGCGAATGCAATTTTTGGCGAATATTTTGGCATTCGCCAAAAGTATTCCTCAATACTCAGTGTATGTTACTGACGATGGCTGCCATGCAGCCGAAAAAGCTTTATACCAATAAAACAATGAGCAACATAGAAATGCCTTTCAATTTATCATGCTTTGATAATGTTGCTAAAGCTCCACAATTACCAAAATGTTTATAATCTCGAAAGAACACTTTAGTCAACCGCACTAGTTTTGGACTCTCATAGCAGTCTCCATATGAAGTCTTCATCTATGCGATATTCTACTATTGATGTCCTTTATATAGTCAAGATAATTAAGATAAATAATAATAATAATAATAATAATAATGAAGATAAAGATACAAAACTAAATGATATTTGTCCATCAAAAGTTTGTAAATCTAGAATTATTTCTTCATCTAATGTAATAATATAAGTTCATTATATAATCGTGTTGGCTCTAGCTCAGATGTGTTTCACCTGAGGATGGTGCATATGTAATACTGAAGCGTCGTATATACATCTTAATATTTTAATGTATTTCGTGTGGTTTTAAGGATTTATGTCTACTTGTGACGTGTTTTATTCAAGAACAGTTGTCTGATTAATCGGATCGGATTATTTATTACTAATGTGATAATAATTGTAATTTATTTCATGCATCGCTGTTTGGGATTGACACCCTGTAAGTTCGAAGTTGATACTACACTATTTTCCGTCTTCTCTTACTTTATATTACCAACGAGTTTTCTAATTTACATGTGAACTGGAACGATTCTGACTAACAACTGCAGGCATAATGAGGTAAAACAGAATACTTCCTACTCTTAGGAATACAAAATTAAATAATCAACGATTTTTATTTTAACTAAAATTTAGAAACTTTAAATTTTATTATTCCCGAGCTATATTTTATTAAGCTCGTATTAAATTTTTTATTTCTCAAGGTAGAATTCAATAATTCTTACAATAATCTTTAGATTTTGAAAGTGCGTGCAAAATTACGTATTTTCAAATCAAAATCATAATGTTTAATGATCCCATTTCGTGCTATCAAAGTAGAACGAAGACAACTGATGGTTACGAAAATGGTTGCAAAGATAGCAAAAAAATTAACTTTATTCGATACAAATTTCTCGAGCTCTTGTGAACTTGGAATTAATATTTTATGAATACTGTATTTTGTGGCACAAATAAAATTATGGTATAACGATTAGATTACTTGTAAAACAATAACTAATGAAAGTATTAGAATACAATTTAAACATAATATGCTCACCTTCGAAAGAGAGAATAATTAAAAGCCCTTCGAAGAATCCACAAACCATCAGGGCAAGGATATAGCCAAGAGTTCGGGATAGCTGAATACCCCTAATTTCTCAACAAATTATTCTGATAAATAAAGTATTATAGAAAGAAAAATTTATTGAGTAGATTATTTGTTAAATACTTGTATCAATTATTTAATTGTTACTGAGTATATATTAATATAAACATTTTTAATAAAAAATAAAATATGAGCATTTGTTAGAGAATATTTTATTTACCCCTCGGAGCATTTTAGCAAAATACTAAGTCCCAGGTTCATAAAGTATGGTTAGGAACCTTTGGTGTAGACAATATGAACTGAACCAATTTATTAAAAATGCAATTTTCTTCAAAGTGAAGCTACATCATCCGGATTTTATGTAAAAGAGAAATTACTGTTGTTTGAAATCGGCGAATGTGAACAATATAATTCGTGTCTCCGGATCATTGAGCATTCTCATAGCATTTTCCGGCTGTAAGTTGTCCTGTAATATTGTTATTCTAGTACATTACAAATCCAACCATATATTTTAAAAAAAAACTTACAAATTATTTTCATAACAAAAATAATGTGGGAAATGTATCAAAGGTCTTCCGGAAACTGTTTTTATTATCATAATTATTAGATGGAAATAAGAAATTGAAAGATTTCAAATTGCCATGCGATTCTTAATATTATAAATATCATCAGAAAAAACTGGAATAAATAAATAATATAAGATATAAATGTGTAAATAAAAAAGCACATTAAATTGAATTTAGAACAAACAAAAGCTTTACTAATCACAATAAAAATATATAAATATCCATTCCTTGTACTCATTTATTTATTTATTTTAGTGTTCGTTGCCAGGTAGTCTAATAAACTTTCTATTAATAAACCATGTCAGAACTTAACTATACTATTAATTTTTCATCTTTTGATTACTTGTGACTATCTGAACATTACCCATTTTATTGTAAAAAGTTCGATTCAGTAGAACAATAATTATAAAATATTTTAAATTCTTGCGCTTCCAACATCAACATGAAGGCAGTACAACTGTAGTACATCGCAAAGAAATATGTGTAAACCAAGTACAATATTATAGAGAAATATTTCGATTATTTTCGGAAAAACTGTATAGCCTTGAAACGTTGTTCGACAACTAAAATATAATTGTGTTATTGCTCATTATGAGATTCCTGATAAGAAACCAATGATTTACCTGTGATTTTGATTCTCTTTAATATAATCTTCACATCTTAAATAATATAAATTAATATTATCATAGACAATCAGAGACTTAATGTATAAAAACCATTCCTTTGTTCCATTTTGTTTGAATCTTTGCCAAAGAGAGACAAACTGCCTCTCAGGTAACCGGATAATCTTAGACTCGTATAGCACCGCTGTCCAATTTGTCTCTCGAGAGTTATAGTACATATTAATATAACCTTGTATACTGCCCGCGAATTATAGTACATTTTACTGAATATTTCTTTTCAAACGTTGGACGGCACAATTTTATGTTATAAAAATAAATAAATAAATAATTGTAAGTCTTACGACCTTATGATGGACGAATACTATTTATTTTGTGATATTAAGTACACTATATAATATTCCTCTATCATAAGGTGGCAAATCATGTAATGGACGATGATTCAAGGAGAATATGTGTTATGAATCTACGCTTAAAGATTTAATGTTTGATGTGTCGTGTCCAGTGAGAGAAAATAGACTAATGTGATCGAAATTACTCCCGTCATAGCTTACTACATGAAAATATTTTATTATAATCTAAATATTGAAAACGATAAATAAAAATAAAGCATGGCTTTCGTTGTACTCACCTCAGTCTCTTGGCTTCGTCGATGAACGGTCTCTTCTCGGATTCCGTCAGCAGCTTCCACTCCGCTCCCAGTCGCTTGGAAATCTCACTGTTGTGCATCTTGGGATTCTCCTGCGCCATCTTCCTCCGCTGTCCTCGCGACCAGACCATGAACGCGTTCATCGGTCTCTTGATGTGTTCGACTTGCGAGGACGCCGTCGAGGACGCCGACGGCGGCGTCGGGGTCTGTGAGGACGGGCCGTGCGGCGGCGGAGGTCCCAGCACCTTGGCGCCCACCGAACTCATGCTGAGGATAGCCGAGGACGCCGTCGAGGAAGGAGACGGGCCGCGTGCGAACACGGCCGACCAGCGAGGACTTACGAGGAAGTGGGGCTGGAGCCCACTGGGAAGTGTGGGGTGAATGACGGAAATTGGGGATGGATTCCGGTTGGGGTAAATTTTAAGGTCGATGTAGACATGGCATGATGAAGATATCACGAAAACGAGAGCTCTAAAATGATTGGAAACACAAGAATTACTACTTGGATAATAGAAAATATGATGGATTTAGGCTAATATGCTGATGTAAATGAGTAAAAGAGAATTCTTCTATGTATGAATGAAAGGTATATATTTTTATAAGATGCGACAAATTCAAGTTTCACTAACTTGCTAAGCTATTGTTCCTAAATTCTTTGAATCTATGAACTACACATTGATCAACAAATTAACTTCAAAACGATACTACGAGCGTACAGATGTTGAGTGAAGAGAATTCCATAGTTCCCAAAACCCGACATGTTGAATAACACTTCGGTGGTAATGAAGTGACGCTTAAGAAGAGAAACTTTGAGAAGAAGAATGCGATCAAAAAATGTTGATGAAGAAGACACTCCGCGAATGTACCTTTTGAAAAACGAATTTCGAACACTTTCCAGTCGAGAGATTTTAAGTCACTGGAACACGACTTGAGAGAAATCGGCGGACATTTTTTCAACGAATTCGTTCAGTGGATGGTTGACGCAACAAATTGCGATTGTAGAGAATACCGTGGCGTGAAGACACGTGTGAACCGAAGCCGTCCGTCCCTGCAGTGGACCGCCGTCGCATCGTCTACCCTCCGTCGTCCGCCACGCACTGCACCGCGCGCTCCTCTACACCGTCTTGCGTTCGGGGCTTTTCCCCCGCGGGGGCGGCCGTCGAGGATTGCGCCGCCCAATGACGCGCCCCGGCGCCGCCTCCAGATCGATGCGAGCGAGGGCTGTGATTGGCGCAGAGCACACGAGCGGCAGCAGCATGGCAGCGCCTCGACGCCCGCCCGCGCCAACAGGTGGCACACGCCGATACGAGTGCTGTTCACGTGTAGGACACACACGAACTGGGATTAATACTCGATAGTAAATATTATCATTATTATTCCGTACATATTTCTTCCGTGTACCCTACACGAGGAGAAGATATGTTATCGCGTTATTATTCCGTTCATCAAGTGGAAAAGGTCCAGCTTCGAGCTGTGGAAGACATTCATTCACACATAAAAATAAATGAAATTGAAATTTATTTTCTGAAAATATACATCAATAATGAACATAGTAAAATGACTTATAAATTTTACATGAGTTTTACAAAATTAATTCATTATATACAGTTATTACATCCTTACTACATATACATATTTTACATATCTATTACATAAATACATATGACATATACATATATAATATATCTATTCCATTAATGTTAATTAATATAGCAAAGATCTCTCTAAGTTAACAAGAACTTGTCAGAGAGATAATTGATTTTGATTTATGTTTTAAAATAAAAAGTTATTACACTACTACTACTACAAGTGTAGTATTATTTGTATAGCTCATTTATCAAAAGTGTTCTGTTTTTCTTTACAAATTAAGTATTATTTACTATTTCATTACAGTAATTTATTTTAATTAAAGTTTTATTTAAGTAACCAGTTTTTTAATTCTCTTTTAAATATATATTTTGACTCTAATTCTGTTATGTTGTCCGGTAATTTATTTACCAATTTTGGTATTACGATTTCTATTTTTCTTCCTCCATATTTATTAAAATGATATGATATTTTAAAATTGAATTTTTTCCTTGTTTTATATACCTATGATGATAATGATTTTCTAGAATATTTGCGCTGAAGATGTGTTTTGTTAATATATTAAATTCATATAAATGCTATATATTAGAATTATTTCATTGTTATATATTATGTTCTTTTTGATGGAATTATAATCACTGAAACTCTTTAAGTGCTTTATTTTGTAGATTTTGAAGGATTTTAGTATTTGCATTAGATGTAGAACCCCAAATGGTGATTCCGTGGTAACAGAATCAAATAAAGCAAAATAAATGATTTCAAGTATATAATTTGGCGTGAAAGCTTTTATATTCCACATTCTCCATAGACACGTTCTTAATTTTTTTAATGAAATACAATGTGTGCTCTTTCCAAATAAAATTTTCATCTATAATTATTCCTAAATATTTGACGCTATTGACTAATTCTATTTTATTCGTACAAGTACAGTTTTGGAAGTTTTTATGAATACATTTATTGTTATGAAATGTTATAATAATAATAATAGTAATAATAATAAACTATTATTTTGGGGTTAGGCTCAAGCCACCAAGTCTGCTCTTACGCCCTACCATCGTCAAATCAGTACATGATTATATTGCATTCATGAATAACAATACATACATTAATATATTCATAAACATATACATAAATTATACCACGAAAAGGGGAGACTATAAAATTACTTTACTCTACTCTGAGGTATTAAACTAGGGATCATCCCGGTGTTAGCCCTAAGCAATTGAGCAAAACCCAGGAAAAGAACCTCCATTGCGGACGACGAATTTGACGGCTGAAGGCCGAGCAAATATTAGATAATATACTACAAAGTGTGTGATACATAATAATTAAATAAAATGCAAAATACATCCTGTACAAGATAATACAACAACATATCGCGAAGAATATTACATTAAATTTTAAATTGCGAGATTAAAAGTTACAAATTTATGACTTTAAATCTCAAACAAAAATACTCAACTCTTAGTACTGTTAATATTCAAATATTAGTCATCATACTACTACAGTAGATTCGCAATAATCAGANTTAATATTCAAATATTAGTCATCATACTACTACAGTAGATTCGCAATAATCAGACAGGTATAGGGTCGGGAAAAACCTGGCCTTACCGGGTAATAAAGACCAAGTTCGGGTACATAATGATACGATAAACGTAATATGGTTTCAGTTGTGTATAATATCAGGGATAAAACATTTCGTCAGTCATGCGATCTTTTTTATCTCTTTGGTATAAAATTATCTCAAGGTAAAGAAGGTACGTTGGTAAGGGTATTATTTAGGTTAGTAAACCGTCGGACTGACATTTGTAATACGTAAAAGGGAACTTTGACGTTTGACGTAGTCTTCGGCACATAGTAACAAAAACCAACGAAAATCATGATTGGAGAAAGCAGTGAAGAATGTTTATAATGAACTTTGGTATCACTTTATTACGTAAACTATTTTTTAAACAATTTCTAAAATAGCATTAAACTAGGGAATTATCAGACTATAAAGATAACCGCATGTGATGTAACATAGATAATTTGCATTAGTGACGGACGCAAATACGCCAGAAACGTTGTCGTATTATTAATTATTTTCAAGATTTAAACTAAAAAAGATGAAAAAAGAACTGCTTTTAAATTAGCATTGTGTAGATTAAATGATAAAATTTTATCGTATAATGAGAGTCATAAATGACACTACTAGTGAGAAGATTCTCTAAGAACACATTTCAATGATTCACAAATTTGTCACTTTGTACCTTTCTACTTATAAGTATCCAATTATTCGTCCATAGAAGTGCGGCTAAGCATATGGATAAAGACCGTAAATCCATTTTCAATTTCGAATGTTTAAGGTCCAAAAATTTGGCAATTATGATGGATGAAAAGTAGGCACACGTTGAAGCGCCTGGCAATGCCCTTCGGAAATGCTTTGGTAAACGTAAGCTTTTAAGTAATTTAAAGTAAGCTAAGAAATAGAGAGCTACAATCTTCTTTCTTCCGTTTCAGACGCACCACCTCCAGCTGCAGTTTTGGGTGAGTCAGTTTATTATCCAATTTATACATTTACGATATTCTTCTCCTTATAAAAAATATTTGATTTGCATTTTTTGTCTCGATATATTATTTTTATCTTACTAGTATAAAATTCTGTTGTGTTATTTGCTATACCCATTTTAGACTGATGATATCGAAAATTTAAAGTAGGGTATATTGCTGAAAATGATGAGTCACTATATACAATTGTTATATTAGGACATTATTTAACTAAAATGCGTAATGTTGCAGGATAAAAAAATTCTTGACGTTTTTGAAGAATGTGTGAATGCGCTATCTGCTCTGCTCGAACTCAAATAAATTGAAAGCGTGTATTAGTATAGTTTTGATTTGAAGATTTTAATTAAACGATTCCGTCCATTTTGTGATGGAAGATTGTTTTATTACTTTTCTTTTTTTGTTCACATTTACCTCAACAAATTTTATTCAAGTATATATGATTATAGAATCAGAAAAGAGTTTCATTACTGTATAATATTTATTTAACATATAAAATGTGTTATTTAGAAGAATTACAGAGATTATTATAAACCTGTAAATAAATATTTTGAAACACGCAATAATTTTTATGGAAGGAGTGAGGTGTACGATCAACACATAACTCGGCAAGTAAGGTATCTGTTCAGCATTCGTGTATCTCTATGGAAAAACACAAGAGGCGTCTGGAAATCAGATTAGAAACTGTGATGCACCATTAGCATACCAAGGCTAGGGCCGGTTGTCCAGCCCAGGCCTCCACTTGTGAGGGGCCTCCAAATTGGTCAGAAAATAATCATATTAACATGTAAATTTGAACACATGCTGGAAAACATTTTTTATAATAGTAACTAGAAGAGTTGTTGAGATAATTTAAAAATAAATCTCAACTTTCCATTTAATTTTTTTTAATACACTGGTCCTATCGATATGCATATGCTGTCAAGCGAAACACGTTTGTGAGAGACTTCTATCTGAGAGACCTCCAAAAGATTTCCACCCTGATCCTCATGAGATGAAGGTACGCTACTGTGACGGACAAAGACTGACCAATATTTACTTTTATCTTAAAAACAGATTTTCTTCACGACAAATATATAAAGAAACAAACTCTTCGAATGGGGTTCTAATAAAAAGAAGTATTTGGGTAAAGTATAAATTAATTTTACTACATAGTATCAAGTACCGATAATGTGTTTTGATTAATTTCACTATCGTCATCAAATGAGATTGAGATCCAATGTTATGTAATGTGAAATTAGGTCCCCCGCCCTACGTACACAAATGTAATGTTGTGTAAAGCTTAGATCTGTCCCCCCCCCATATGCCCTGTACTTGACGATGGTCCTTCATAACACAAAGAATCTTCGTAATCACCAAGTTTTCAATGTTTTCAGTCTTTAAGTATAAAGTTTAACTCACTCGCTTTAATTTTACTATTATCAACATCCATTTTGTAATCAAATTAAATAAATAATTAATTAACCTTTGATGAACGAATGATATTTTTATTTTTTATGAGTAGCTCACAACGTTTCAATGTGGATTTATGCTAATTCAAAAATAGGAAAGTGTCTACAATAAGCAGTATAAAAAGTCAAAAATCATCGACGCTATCAGATTGATTTTTTTTGTGGTTCCTTCGACGAAAAAGTTCATAATGAAGAGAAACAAGCTGGATATTTCTTTGTCTTCTTTATCTTCCTTTTTTTTGTATTTTTTATTGTCCTCCTCCCTCAACTCGGAGCGTCGAGGTTTTACTCTTTTAAATTGTTATAACTCTAAACTCAATTGTTTCTGTCACGTTTCTTTAGCCGTGACTTCGTTCCTTCTCATAATGTATAATTAACTGAAAGTAAAATGACTTTCATATCTCTCTCCTCTTCTTCCTGTCTCCATTCCGGAACCTCGGATTCACTCCTCGCCTTTCTTACTCCCACTTCATCCTCTTCTCCAGTGTTTATCATTCGCCGTTAAGTCGCGCTCTCTTTCACCCCGAAACCCGTAAAGCGCGAATAATCCCCACAAAAGCAGATACTCCGCTGACTCGCGTTGTGCCGCCCGCGTATTTTCCTTCTCTTTTTCTGCGTTAGATACCTTTAATTTCCGGCACGTTTCGTGTAGAGCAAATAGGTCGTTTCTATCGCTGCGAGAGACCTTTGCGGACGTGGATGGGTCGTTCTTCGTCACGAGGTTGGCAGTACTGAGATCTGACAAAAACGAAACGAGTGCCGTAACCCCTTTAGTGACTCGTTAGTTTTTCGTCCCTTTCTCGGCTTTTTTCTCTCTTCTTCTTCTTCTTCGTGTGAGTGTGCTGGCTCAATGTTGAACGAAAGTGTTCCTTTTTTGGAGACCGTTTCCGGTCGCCTTTGGGATTTTCATCGCTGACGTAGATGTGCGGAAAAACGCGCTACAAAAGAATCTTTGTAATGATGTTGTTAATTTTTATACTTCTCATTATTTTTTCATGTCTGGATATTATGCAAGTAGTTTGTTTTTTCGGGATTGCCATCTTTTCTCTTCTAAAAGGTTACAGCTTTCTTTCAGACCGACACAGAACATATTTTGTCTTTTATTCCTACATTCGGAAATTAATTGTTTGCTACCTTCTTCACATCAATGTTCAACAGTTGAAATTTATCTAAGCATTGCTTATTGAACAACGACGATTTTAGTTTATAAGTATATCAAATAAAAATTGGAAACATTTGACACAACGTCTGTATACAGACAGCGAAAGAAATTTAATATAAGTTCAAAGAATTTGCATAAATTTTGCGTAGCTCAAAGTTTGAATCTGATGAATACGTGTGGCGTATTGACGTGAAATGATAACACAGAAAATAACAAATAATTTTGAAAAAAATACTATGATGCATTATTTTGTTTTTTACTTCTCAATTACACAGGAAAAGTATCGTAATGGGTCGGAAAAAAAATTTATTTATTTTTTTAGATTTTTTCAGATCTTTGCGAATTGTCTCCAGGAGAGTCTATTTTCAAATTTCGGAGATGTCGTGTGTATGTATGTTAAGAATTTTGTTTCCGCAATAACTTACGAACAAATTGATGTATTGAAACCAAACTTGGGATTTAATTTTGAATACATTGGGAATAAAAGCCTATTTCTGGACAGAAGCTCATTCATTTACACACCGCGCGCCACTTCCGCTTTCTGTATATGCGTAATTTTGAAAATATGCGTAGAAGCATTTTGATTGGTCAGTTAATTCTGCGTACAGATTACTAAACCGCATTCCTGTACGTTGCACCGTTTTCGAGATACCGTGACAATTTCACACGCAAAAAAGGAGTTATCTTGGAGGAGCATTTTTGAATCTACCAATAAAGTCATTCTAAAGAGTTTAATACGGAAGATAATTCATGCAATCTATACTTGAATATGTTATTATGATTTTTAGGATACCATGTATAGTAATGATAAATATTTTGCAAACGATTTGTCAAAGAAATATATCATTTCGTTTAATAATTATAAAACATTATTAATTCTTTCTTGAAGTGTTTTTTTCTCTTTTTTCTTAATTTTTTTATGTAGGGTGTTTAGTGCCGTGAGTTTTTCTTATGAATTGTAATTGGAAAGTTGAGTGGGGTTCACTCCAGATTCTATTACATTTAACGACCTTGTCAATAGTTGAGAAAGAAAATTAAAACATTGTCATAGGACCGAAAAATGTGAATCATTTTTCTACACAATTTTGTCCAAACCTCGGTTTGTCTCAGCTTTACTATACGAAATGTTGGAGAAAAACCTTTTGATTTTTTATAAATAAATTAATTGATTGCAATCTGTTCCGTTCAATTCATTAAATAATTTACATATTGGATTATGAAGTAAGGTATTTATAAGAAACAAATGCGTATTGATAAGAGAAATTGAATACATCGAACTTTGCTAAAAATTTGAAGGAAAAAAAGAGTGTGACTCTTGACTGTTCTTACGAGTGTGAACAGAAGTAAGGAAGTGCAGAGAAAGAAAATTAATTTCTGTTAAAATATCAGCATTTCATCTCGGTTCTCGTGGACGAACATCAACTACTATCCTCTTCAGAAGAGGGTCTTCCCATCAATTCGATCAAAAAACCCAGAGGGAACCGAAGAAAATGCGGAGTGAGTTACAGATTTAAATTACCGAGTTGACAAAATCGTAGGTTTCATGTAAGTAAAAGTTCTAAAATTAAAAAAGAATATAAAAATTTATAATAAAAATTCATAACAAACAAATTTTATAAAGACGAATGTATTAATACATGGAATAAGGTACGCTAGATTGATATTGATTATTATTGCTGTCTTGAGTTCTCGTGATGGAGCAGAAAAAAGTTTTTCTTTAAAAAATAAGACATTTATTCAGAATTTGTTTTGAAATTTTAGGGCACGAAAGGAAAATAATTTGCTGAACAAACGACTTTTCATATTGGGCTATTTGATAATGAAAAACTCCTTTTGTATTTTGATATATTGTGAATTATTTTATATCATAAATATAAATAAATTTACTACCAAAAAGTAGTTATAAACACCACATGGCCACGGTGAGGTCAAGAAATTACTCTCCGAAAAGAAAACAAGGGACCATTCTATAAATTCTCTGATCAAGGGCCCTAAGACAGTGGCGAATTAATCATTCCTGCTTCTAAGGCAACACTATATGATATGCACCACCGGGAAGTAAGAACAAAAATAGTTAGCATCTAGTTATAATATCTTCAGATTTGAATTAAATAGGAAAGAAGAGACAATTTATATAACAAATGCCTCCTATTATAAAATCCAGAAATTATTCTGATATTTTCACTAATAAATTTTTAATATTGAAATAACAAAAAAATCGACGTTAACGAGAACAGTATAGTGAATAGTGTTAAAGTACTCTAGACACTGATTACAATCCTTTTTTTCATGCGCATGTTTCTTTTCATCCTCTTTATTTATAATAGTTTATTTCTAAATGTACGCAACCTTGGCACGGTTTTATACGTTACCTCTGTAGTCTCATCCCGACCCGGGTTTTTCTCCGGTTTGCCTTCGTATAGTGGCGAATTTTACATGGACGGGAATGTCTTTTAATACCTTTGTGATTATTAATATCGAATTTCGACTGGACATTATATCTACGTTTCTTTTTGGAATAATAAATCGATACCAGTCACTGTCTTTGGGCCGTTGATCGGGATTGACGGGATGGTCCCTTGTTTTCTTTTCGGAGAGTAACTTTTGTATTATCCCCCCACGCGGTCATACGCAGTTTGCATCTCCTTCGTGACAATATAGATTATTTATTATTTTGTTTTGTGCATTTTATCTTTGCAAAAATTACCTGACCGCGTCTTTTGCACAAAGATAAAGAAACAGTGTTGGTAACGTGGTGTTACGGATATAGTGTAAGGGTAGTATAAGGGTGAGAGAGAATAATTTCATTATGTGGTACAATGCAAGTCAGTCTGTACTATAAGAGCTGGAGGAAAAAATTGGGAGATTAAATTAGATTAGATTACCGTTTGGGTCGGCCCCACTAATGGCAGAACCCCGCATGTGGACCTAAAAGGTTAGTACAGTTGATGATGATATCCTCTATGTTCGGGAAAAACAAACATAGGTAGCGGTATCTAGTTTGGACAAGATCCAATGCATCTTTTCTAATGAAATAACAAAAAAAAAATCAACAATGAATTTTCTAGTTTTGTGAATTATGTACCTGAAAAATTGTTGATAGTGTATGAAATGCGCCAAACGACTTCGAAAACCCGATAATAACTCCCCCCACCACTCCTCCTGTTTCTACACAAGGGATATACCCAGGGGTGGAACATTCAGGTCGGCAGTTCGATGCCCGAGCACAAAACGGGGCGATTTATGCGCTGTGGAAACGCACGGGTGTAAACGCTTGGGGAAGGGGTTGTGTTCGCTCCGCAGTCAGGGGGTTATGGCGCTCTCTGCCACTGCAGTGTATTCTTCGCGTAATTGCCTGTAAACGCCACCCGGAGCGCCAGTGTCGGGTCCCGTCGACGAATACAACTGATTCGCAGAAGGATGAAGAACAGCAGTATCTTTGTCCGCGGGCCATTTTCTGTACACTTTCTTCGGGCCGGTACGGGATGGAGTTTGGCAAAATGTTACCCGACGAATGAAGCTAATGGATCAGATTTATTTATTTTTTAACGCCATAATTTGATGCCGACAAATTTATATTTTTTCGAACCTAAAAAATAAATAGTAATTAAAATTTAGTATAATTATAAACAGTTTTTACTGTCATATGAACTCCGTTTCTGTTTTCTCTCTCCAGAAATACCATTATTAATTCTGAGGGCATAGGTTTATATCACACAAGTGTGACCTCCAACGTTTGCTGGAAAAAATAAATTACAATGCTTTGTATCTCTCGAGTTGTGAAAAACGTTTTGCTAGTTCGACAGCGCTGATATATGAGAATAAAGATCTGATGTGGAAAATATTATCCTTTTTTATTTCGCGAAAGTTTTGATACCATAACCCAGTGTCGGTATCGAATTCTAAGAATCGAAACCGAAGTATCTATCGAAGTATCTATCGAATTGCGAAACCTACGATTTTATGTCGAGTACTTCCAGCGTTCTAAAATGTGTAAATACTTTTTATTAGAAACATACCAGTCACGTTTCATTTATATTTCCGACGTTTAGGCCTCTCAAATGGACTGACTTTCTCGAGACTACAACAATAGAAAATGTATAACAATATGTAAAGATGTAAAATATACAACACGATTTATTTGTCGAATTTTTTTTTTATTCGCTATTCATCCTTTCTGCACTTTAAACTCATTAATAAACATTTTCTGGTTTAAGTTTCACAATTATTTGAACTCAGAGGACATACCACTACTCAATACTAAATTTTTAGAACTATCTAGAACCAAAAAATAATGTCTCTTCACCAGAATCGTCACCATCTTGCCCAAAAATATTCCCGATAAATAAATCGACGATAAAAATACTTTCCGCTGTACCGTAATTTAAAATATTAAATGTTCATCCTGTCAATTCTATTGCTCCCAACGGAAAAACTTTCACCGATAAAATACTATATTTGAAAAAATAAATAAATAAAGTATTACAATGAACTAATATTTCCACAGCCTTTCCCGACCCCTAAACGTGAGATCTCAACGAAAAACTGCATTCAATTTTATGGCATTTTGCTATGGTAGATATAGTTTACACTGCGCAGAACCTATGCATGTACGTATGAGCTTCATGCAGTGATGTTTATTTCGTTTTAATATTTAATTAATAGTCTCGTAGGTTTCATATGATTTCGTTTTTATACGAGAAAATAGATTGTAAACAAGATAGACTACACCGGTTTTATAATACATATCAGCAATGCGGGTTGCGTGTACTAGGCTCAGTCCAGGGGAATATGTACTAGGAACATACACAAAACAACCGCTCACCAACACGTTTCATATTTATTTTTATTTCTTTGGTTAATGTTTTATGGCGAGGTTCAGGCCATGAGGTCTGTTCTTCCATCTGACCGTGACTTCGGTAAGGGAATTGGGAAGGTGAGATGTTGGGTTGCCGCGGAACTTTTGATTCCGAACCGACTTTTCTCTTGAGTAGGTGAGAGAAACCCCAGTTGGAAACCTCACCTATTTTGGCCGAACAGGGTTTGAATCGACGCTATACCTGCTCAGCGAGATTGCGGAAGCGAAGACGCTGCTGTTTTATACTCATAAATACACATGTTATATATTCATATGATAATACCTGAGATCATTGAACATATGAATCAGCAGTGTATAAGATCTTGACATGTTATCGGGCACTACTTCAAAATGTAAAGACCGTATTACACCTACCGAGTGCTGGGCTGAGACGGTACATTCGGCCGAGCCCTCCGCTAATGTTATAAGTACAGTCAGTGTTCGGCCTAGTAACGGGTGAGCGATCCGACCGAGACAGTGGATAGACAAGAGCTCCATTTACACGGTCGAATAAGAATTCCCTTCCGCCCACCTCAACCTTGGCATTTAACTGGTTGTTTATTCAGTCAGTGCGATCAGTCAAGTCAGTGTAGTGTAGTGTAGTGTATTTTTTGTTGGGAGCGCTCTTTTCAGACCCGTTTCTAAATTGTTTCAAAAATGTTGTTCAGTGAAACAACATTAAAATTTGTTAAAGAGTACAAAACATAGTTCCTTCCTTAGTAGTCGCGACCTTGTCCACAATCGCTTCATGTTACGACTACCTTCGTAACGAATTTCCTGTGTCATGACAGGCATGATCAAGTTACACTACAGTGCAACAATCTTTTCAATCTTTTCATTTTGTCTCGTCACGAAACCATATTTCGAAGCCCGATTGATCACATCGATTACGAGAAACATACTGACCTGTCCACTTTCCCTTTCGAATGTAATCACCCCACTCGCCTCTGAACTTGCTCGGTCGAGTATTTAGGCGAGTGTCCCGACTCATCACTCGGTAGTTTTAATACGGTCTTATAGTCTACCAGAATAGGTATAAACTCCTGCTACAAAATTTATTGTAAAGTTTGTTTCTGATTTAACTGTTGAACGAGAGTGAAAATAGTATATTTTAACGTATTAATTTTTTTTTGTGTGTCACGTATTAGGAGTGTCGCTCCTCCACCTAACCTTATGATTTGGGGGAACGAATTGGAAGTGTTGGGTATCCAAGATATTTAAGGTATCGAACCGATATTGGTCAGGTATAGGTAGCAGTTTTTTGTGTGTTTCTATATTTATTCTTTATTTAATTTATTGTCTTCTTTATTTGTTTTTGCAAAACACATTTGAAAATAAAACAAAAATTGTAATACAAAGTTTAAAAGAGAAATTTGAGTACTTTATATATTCAGTCAGTTTTATTCCTCGGGATAAGGGAAGAAAACGATTACTAAGAACTAACATTTTCTAGGAATTATTTCTATCAGTGATCCTAAAAACTATTTTTTATAAAATGAAAATTGGCATGAAATATTACTGTTATACTGTTAACGTCTGTCATTATTATATTATGAAATTATCAATGTTTTTGACCATTTCACACATAAATTTCATTTCCCTCAAGCCGTTTCGTCAGTGTCCTAGTAACGGAAGACGTCAACGGCACAACTATTACAGCAGAAATAAATTATGTGGGAAATGGATTTCTGGATAACATGAGGGCATTTCATTCATGACATGTTACTAGAATATATATTCTATCACCTGATGAAGTAGCAAATCAGTGACGAAACGTCGTGAGTTTTTAACTCTGGAAAATGTTGAAAAGTTAATAATTTAAAAATAAAATAATGACTGACGTTAACAATACAACCATCATATTTCATACCATTTTTTCATAAAAAATTCATACAAATTACAAAATCCATAGCAGAAATAGTTTCATATAAAATGTTGGTTTATCGTAATAGTCATCTTCCTTTTTCCCAGGAATAATATGGGCTGAATGTATGAAGTACTCAAATTTCTCTTTTAAACAAAAAAAAATTGTATTACAAATCATGTTTTTTTTAGTGACTGTTGCAAACCAGAATTTTCCATTAATACGAAAAGGTCACCATGGAAAGAATTAATTAACCTACAACGACGTATTGAATATACAACATGGTAGAGTGTTAAGTAATTACTATATAAAGCATTATATATGGACTAACATACTTACTTAGAAGTCTTTATAAGTGGACAAAAATTGATTATATTGCTCCAGTCAGAAAGCATTTATAATATAGTGATTATTTTTTTAGTTTTTCAATTTTATGATTTAACCGTTTCTGTTGTAAAATAACAGACTTAATATTTTGCAAAGTTTTCTCTCGAGTATTAAGCATTTAATGTTGGTTGATTGTTTTTTTTTTTTTCAATTTGACACACGTTAACTGCGAGTAATATCAGCAAAAAGTACAAACTTGCAGATCCACTTGTGAAAATATCCTTAACAAATAACATCATTTTGTTACGAAAACAACTCAGAATTTTGATTAACAGTATGATCATTATATTTCATGCCATTTTCCATAAAATGTTATGTTACAAGGTATATTCTCCACGAAATTATTTCTAAGTATAGTAGAGAGCTTTCATCGGCGAAGAATGCAGTAGTGTAATTTTCGTCCGCATTGTATTACCGCCATACGCTCTGATGTTCTTGAGCACCTGTTTACTCTGCGTAAAGCAAGTGCTAATGCGCGTGCTTATAAAGAGCATCGATACGGCGCTTTGTCAATCTCCTCCCGTCGCTTTTATCGGCGGCCATCACCGCGCCTCGCATCGTCACTGTCTTCGTATCAAAGCGAAGCACCGCCGCCATTATTCCACACATTGCCACCTGAATGGCGGACTCGCTTCGCTAGCGCCTCTAGCGGGTGATTTGTGGACCTCGCGTGGGCGGCGGGGGATTCCCCCTTTCGGCAGTAGTAGTCTCAAAACGTCCTTTTCTGCTTTTCTCCGCACCCTTTTCTCTCTCCAGCCGCACTCACGTTACCTTTTTCCCTGCGACTGTTTCATCGGTACGGCTTCCCCGTCCATTCGCAGTCGCCATCCTGTGAAACAAAACACAACCGCCGCTTCGTCGTCTCATCCGACGACAGAGCGCTGCTGTCGCCCCCCCCCCAACCCAACCACCTTTTCCCTCGCTCCATGCCACCGTCTCCTCCTCCAGAAACGGAATTTTTTTTTCTCTCCTCCCCACCCCTCTCTCCATCGCAACCGACTCCAGCGACATCCGTCCCTCTACAGTCATCGCGTCACCATTACGTCACCATCCTGCCTCCCTCCACCGTCGCCACCTCCGCCGACGCGAAATCTCTTTCCGTATTGTCGTAAAGTGTAAACCCATAAAGGCCCGCTCTTTTTCCTATCACTGGCGCCGCCGTGTCTTTATGTCAACCTAAATTTCTCGCGTACAGCCACGGCGCAACATTTATGGGGTGCTTATAAAAGGCAACGGTTGTACCGGTGGGGCGAGGGGGAGGGTTCTCCGCGGCTGCAGTCTGTGTGTAGCTCGTCGCGGGAGGGAGGCCAGGGCGGCGGGAGCTATTTCGTACGCTTTATCTCGTCAGGAAATTAACAAAACCGAATGGGCCACAGGGACATAATCTGAATACTGCGAGACGGCTGGCGGGTGGAACATTAATTCTCCGACGCGCGCGCCGCCAGAGAGAGCGATGGGGCAGGGGGGTGGGGGGGGGAAGGGGGGTCGAGGAGGAGCTTTAACAACTCGAGAGGGGGGAGCAGGGGCGGACGAACAGAGGTTGCGACGGACACAAGTAGCTGCTGCGAATAATCGCGAGGAATTGTGGTTGACACACTTCTACGCGTTTCCTTTGGTGGCTATTACTTTTGTGTTCTTCTTGTATTTAATGTCGACTAGAGTTGGTGCTTGGATGTATAAGTTCTAATTTACTTAGCTGTGACGCGAGTACAACGTATCACTTATGTTTCTTCGCTGTATGAAATTATAATATCATTTTTATTGCAATCTTTTCGGGCATTATTCTTCGTCCTTACCTGTTTATATATTCACTACTGGTATACTTGCATTTTGCAACGTTTCGGATGTTCACTCAACATCCGTCTTCAGGCGTCCGGCAGCACCGGTATTTGAACCAAGGAACTTTCGTTCTGAAGGCGAGGACGTTACCACTGGAACGTCCGAAACGTAGTGAAACAATAGTCATCCTTTGTGAAGATATAAACACGTAAAGACGATGGATGATGTCCAAAAAGGATTGTAATAAATGACTTGTGTTTCAGGTAGTTTATAGATGATTCACATCAATATCGTTGTCAATCGTACAGATGACTCGTGATCTGTAATGTATGCTTTGGAATAGTCTCTGTCAAATTGAAAGTAAGAAATAATTAATTCTGTCAAACGCTTGTTTTGTACCAAGATTAATTCCATTCAGCGCGTTTTTAGCATCGGGACTAATCCTGGGAATTAATTTGTATGGTTGACTCAGAGTAAATGATGCGGTGACGTTGGGAAACTACGTGATCAAGATTTTCGAAATTATCATCATCGGTGAAATTATGTTGCTGCCAAAGAAATCCAATATTTTTGTGGATATTTGACGGATGCCAATCTGAATTCTTTATTGCGTCGGATATGTCAGTGTTCGTGGAAAAGAAACGAAAAATTAGTGTTTGGATAGCATTTTCAGTGATGCGACTGCTCTGGAATGGTACTTGAATGATGCAACTTGAGAGAGGAGTGATTGTGAGTTATGTATTCGAAAATAAAACTAATTCTTAGATGAGAATAATTCATCCTTATTTTTCCCTCAGGAATCAAATTATGTTATCAGAAACACGAATACAAAGAACTGATGGGTGAACTGGTTACAGCACAAGTTTTACAAAAGAATGTTGAGGAATAATTTGCCCCGAAACATTGAACCGTCCATTAGGTGAAGAGATAAATTGCACTTAATTATATCTCACAGTTACTAGGAGATGTAGGTGTTTGGTCGACGCTTATACGACTGAGCTCAACATGTTTGACCGGCTCGTCATATTTTCATGAGATTTTCACTGAAATACTTTAAACAATCCGACCCCGACCCATTCTTGCTCGAGAGTTTTCTTATGGTACGGTTTATCCATCATTATATTTTTGGATTACAAACCTTTTCGTTTTCCTTCAAAAATCATATTGGTTTGTGAGAAATAGAGGATATAAAACCGTAAACACATTTTGCCTTATTCTATAGTTCTGCCTTTATCTGTAGTTCGATAATAATTCTTTCATGTAAAATAAATTTTTGCGTTAAATTACAAACATGTTGATATTCTATTAGTATTATAACTCGTAGCTAACTTTTTATCTCATCGAGAAATTTTTCAATCCGTCTCTGCGTTAGGGACCTTGATCGGAATTGATGGGATGGTCCCTTGCTTGCTTCCGGAGAGTAAATTAGTTTATTGTCCTCAACGTTGTCATATGCAGTTTGTACTGCATTTTTTACAATAAATTTATTATTATGATTATTTATTATTATGATTATTTAATCACCCCATTTAAATATAATTTTCAAAAGGAACATCTCATGAAAGTATCAATTTCCTCGACCCTTAGTATCTTCTATAGATTGATGAACGGGTCAGAGTGAAGGTGCGCCATGCGGTCAGACAATGAACTAGTGACTTCGACATTCAGGACAACGCCACTGCATCTTTCATTAGGTGACTTAACATCTTACGGTATTCAAATAGTTTTTCTTCTCTAATTAAAAAAAAAAATTAACAAATGTTTGCGGATGTAGTTTAATCAACAAAGTTATGCAACAAAAATCTTTATTCGTGTATTTTTATGAATTTCCTGTTTAAACATTTACTCCCCTAGTTATAGAACAATGATGTGCCAACTCCTTTCTGTTTTCGAAATGCAGGGGATTATTTTAGTCAGTAACATCAAAATCACTCGGTAAGCGGTAGGTGAGATGATGATTTTATTGTAAAAATCATTAACAGTTTATAATATTTCCTTACACAATATTAATACTAAGTTAATTTGATATTATTATTATTATTATTATTTTAAAATTGTAATATGTGTAAAATTTAAAAACATTACGTTTGACTTTCAATTTTTAATTATTATTATTTATTTGCACTCGTATATGCATAAAAAACAAGTACATTTACTGTACAAACTATTATTTACCGTGTCTTTAAATTGTTTAATTTTATTATTTTAAACAATTTCTCGCATAATATCCGGTGGAAGTGCGAGACGAAACGCGTAGTCCCAGTGCTCGCCACCAGAGAGTTCTATAGTGGGAGGTCTGTGGTGGGGTGTGGGTGGGGAGGGGTGGGGTGGGGGGAGGGGATATTTCTCAGATGGGTGACAGAGAGCGAGAGATCGATTGAGACTCGCAGCGGAAGGAACAGCTGACTGCAGGGGAGCGGAGAGAGCTTTTGTATTGGAAGCGAATTCCTCTTCACACGATCACATTCCACCATTCAAACACTTACCTGCAGATTATCTCACAAGATACTTCTCTCACAAACGCAATACATCTTTAGTACATACTTCCCTTGGCGAACTTTAGTTTCTGTGATTATTCGTAAAAATCGCTACAAGTTATTTCCAAAACGTAAATTTTGTGTTTCCTCCCACAAATTTTAATTAATTACCGGAAATGAGGTATCATTACAAAAATGATTTTTTAACAGGGACGACTTAATAAGCACATTATTATAACTACACACCATTTATTTTATAATTTGTTTTACAATACAGGCTCAATAGGTATTATTGTAAGTTCGTGAACTGATTCCCTAATATTTAATAAATTCTTAAAAAATATAATTCACATTATTGTAATGTGAACAAGGAAATTATATTTTGTACTTTTGAAATTTGGGAAATTATTTTTTATCTCGCCAAGGACTTGAAATTAATGAAAATGTGTTTTATGATATAAGTCTTTTGGCCTTACTTCATATAAAAGTATAACTTCACTTTAATAAACTTTTAGAGCATTCTGCAATGCTAAGAAACTTATGTAACAAGTAAAACTAAATGTTCTCATTTCATTAACACCCAAATCATAAATAAATAAATATACTTTATTGTCAAGAAAGCGGTTGCAAACTGCGTACGACCACGCGGACAGTAAAATAAGTTACTCTCCGGAAACAAGCAAGGAATCATGCCATCAATTCCGATCAAGGACTCAAGGGCAGTGGCGAATTTAATGTTTATAAAAGAAATTTTTTAAATAAATACGTGTTGCTATCAGTTTCAAAATGAATTGTAGATATTTAGTGCAGTAAAAATTCGAGATTAATAAAACAAAAGTGTTAATGACATTCCCGCCTATGGAAAATCCTCCACTGCCCGAAGGAAAACCGGAGAGAAACCCGGGCCAGGGTGAGGCTACACAGGGAATGTACACAACCGTGGCAAGGTAGCGTATATTTAGAAATGAACTATTTTAAATAGAAAGGATTAAAAACAATGTGCATGAAAAAATGAATTTTATGAGTATCAGGAATACTATAACAATGGTGTGATAAAGTATACGAGGGATTAATATCATTGTCATCATTCGAAGTCATATGGGAAGCAATATTTATTGGGAAAATTGAAACTCTCATTAACTTATTTTATTAAAATCACTAATATTATTTATTCTTTAACTAATTTATTAACTTCTTTCATTAATAAATTTATTGTCAAAACACAGTACAAACTGCGTATGACCACGTGGAGGACAATAAACTGATTTACTTTCCGGAAGCAAGCAAGGGACCATCCCATCAATTCCGATCAAGGGCCCTAAGGCAGAGGCGGATTCAAATTTTTTTTGCATAACTTCCTAAATAAGATAAAAAGTTAGCTGCGACTTATAATACATATATAATGTCAATATGTTTGTAATTTAACGCAAATATGTTTGTAAATTTACATGTACAAGTTATTATCGAAGTATAGATTATTCTGAGTATAGTGTTTAAAAATCATAAGAGTTGAAAAAACACTAAATTCACGATTTATTGTTACAATAAACACGCCCCTAGACAAAGCCTAGAGAACCTGTATAAGAAATCCGCCTCTACCCGAAGGAAAAACGGAGAAAAACCCGGGCCAGGATGGGGCTACAGAATTAATGTACACAACCGTGCCAAAGTTGAGTACACATTCATGCCAAAATTCATGCCAAAACCAGTACACCATCCCCCAGTGAACTGTGAAGGATAACGTTTCCTCGAAGAAATATACGCCGTTTTGTTCCAAAAAACAAAAACAAAAATGAACAACAAGAAACAATTGGTCCAATTAAGTTATTGAATTACTTTTTCAACATGTTTGCCATTTATTGATTGTCACTTCCACGCAAAATTGAAACAAGAATTCCGGAAAACAAATTTGTTCCCAAAAACAATTTAGCGGAATAGAAAATAAACAAAAAATTGAATCCATTAAAATGTATATGCTGTTATACTACACATTTTATTCGGATTTCGAAGGCATTTTCTCCGAATTCTGAATTAATTTTTGTTACATATGTTTAATATTTAATATACATGGAGAACTAATATAAAAAAAATTTTGTACACTTAAATTTATTGCCAAAAGCTTTTTGTTCATTTTTTTATGAGGACAAGATAACCTAGACCCAATCAACTTTCGGGGAATATTAAAGAAACCTCATATTTTGTGGGCTGTGAGTGATATCGTATGCATTTAGGTATTTGGATTTCGCATATTGTTCTCTCGGCTGCATCTCTGTTCAGGTGTGACTCTTCAACGTTTTTTATCTTCCACAAAATCGTCGCTCTGTTCGTATCTATCTTAGAATGTGGAATTCTTATCGTGTCACGTTATAACACGAGAATATAGTGGGTACCGGGGATCATCAAAACCCATCGCGAAAGTTACAGAAATGACAAAAAAATATATTTAGTGCGGAAATTATACGAATAATAAACCTCAACCTCTAGACTGTAAAGTCAAAGTTGGGAATTAATTCAAACTCTCAAACATTTATTTCCAAAACCTGGACCTCTGTCGAGTTCTGAATTCGTGTGTATTGCATTATACGTTCTGTCATTCGACAAGGATCAGAGTCTTGTGACTTTAAAATGACTCTTCTGATAATTTAATCCAGTTTAAAAATTATTATGTGAATTGATTGGTCCATTTAAACCTGTGCACTCTTCCGGTGTCTTTCGGATTTGAAATTTCTTCGACCATTCCATGGTTTATACCATCAATCTTCAATTACATAAAGCCTCGGAATGAATGCATTAAATTATTACCTTCGGTCTCCAATCACGCTTGTTTCATTGTAAGAACATGGCGGCTGTGCGCGAAGGTTTCCTGGTTTATGCATCACACCTCGAAGTACTGTCTTGTGACATACGGATAAAAAAATAGATGTGATAATACTACATGAAATTTAAATCAAAGTAACTTCCTTCACTTTCTTCATTTAAAAGTTGGTATTAAAAAATAATTGTTTTCCCTCCCAAAGACGTAATGTATTACACCATCAATTATACTTTGAATTGTTTCATTGAAATGGCCGGTGAGGTACGTTTGTTTTTTTTGGATAAAAAATCCCAATTAATACTTATTACTCTGTTTTGATGCAGAATTCTGATATTTTACTGATTTAATTCTATCTACGCAAGTACTACCTCCAATATCATCAACCAGCAACTCCCTTTTTATCCTCACTCAAATCTACACGCAACGTTCATGACACTACTACGTCACGGAGTGCGTCTAGAGAGACTGTGGACGATGCGTGTCAAGGTTTCCACCATTTTTCCGTTAAGTTTGAGCAAATGCAATGAAATTCATGTGAATTTCTAAAAAATACTTCAAGAAATTTGTGTGGACATATTTTTTAGTGTTCTCTTTCAAATCGTGCTACATTTAATTAATTAAACTTTTTCGAAAGAGTATTAATATGTGTATTTGAACAACGAAACTATGGCGGTATTCGGTGATCGGTCGCACACTTAATATAGTCACTCTGCTACGTCACTGACGCAAGCGCCATCTTCCCTCGAGTGAGTGCGTGAATGTTGTCCTCATATCCCCTCAGTGTCTAGTCCTCACCCACTTCGCTGAGTTCGCCTGCAGTAGTAGTAGCAGCAGCAGCAGCAGCAGCAGCCGCCCATCCCGATGAAAGGAAACGGTGAAAATGCGGGAATTACGAGAGGAGATAAGGAGTTTACGATGGACTGTATGCTTCGACGGCGAAGAGTGGATGGGGGAGGGGGGAAGAAGGGTTGACTTTACGCGTGCGGATGGACTTCCCCGCAAGCGCCCCTGGCAGAGCTCGTGCTAAGGAAGGACTCGAGTTTATGCGGTTGGCAAAACTGCCAGTTTCCTTGTTTAAGTCTCCCAGATAATACGACGTCTTCATAATGACGAGAGGATTTTTTTTTTTTTCACTGCTCAAAATATTCGTACGATAGNGGGATTTTTTTTTTTTCACTGCTCAAAATATTCGTACGATAGATTTTTTTTGAATGACCACGTGAGGGAAATCGGATCTTGCAGAATTTGATTCTTCTTTTGTGTCAAGCGAAAAACATTGCGAGCTTATATAAAAAAAGGGGATCAATATATGAGCAATACAAGAACGAGAAATGCAAATATGTATTTGGAGGTTAATTTTTAACTTACAATCTCTGCCGGTCTTTTGTGGAATTTCCGATTGATGTTTCACATACTTCTTGAATTATCATTCGTATTGTTCACCAAAATGGCTCTCTGTGGACAAGAGATGGAGTACTGCGCTTCAACCCACAATATATGAATGTATTAAGAATTAGTATTCAGCAGGGGTTAGGAATTACTTTATTCTTTCTAGAACGCTGTTATTTTGAAGTATCCATCATTAAATATAATAAAATAGGAATTCTCAGAAATTATAGTTTGTTATTAATATTAATTTATTCAATTGTCTATGAAATAATCGTTTTGTTAAATATTCTTTTCCAATGAATTGTTTTCCTGTCAGGAACACGATTATTGTACAATACTCCTGAAAATTTTCACATTTCTTACTCATGTTGTTTTCAAGTTGTTCGTATTTCTAGCGTCTGTTATTTCTAACTTTAAAACAATATAAAGGTTGTGAATTACATTGTTTTTAAGCACGTAACCTATACATAAAATGAAAACCAGAGAACTCTTGACTTTGAGCTTCGTTAATTTGTGTGTAAAGCGTGTGTTCCTTCTGCTTGGATCTTAAAATAATTCTTTACTAATCACATATTTGCATATGAAACGTTGCATATTTGCAAGATTTTCTTAGTGGTATTTAGTTTTGCAATTTTTTATTTTTATTAGTATTAACCTATTATTACATATGTGTCTTTTCAACTCCCGGGAACTCCGGGTTGTTTCGTTAGTACAATTTATATCGAAAACTAGATTTTCGTTGTATCCCTGCTACTCTTTAATGCAGACAGAGGGCTCGTACAAGGTCAGTTGGCGGCCGCGCAGCCAGCCCTTCACAGGGATGGACACTTAGACGAAGAGAGTGGTGGGGGGAAGAGGGAGGGGGAGGCGCGCGTGACGCTAATTACGTCATTGAGCGCGTGAATGCGGAGTTGATGGCGGAGACAAAGCGAGTGAGGCGTTTTTACTTCAATTATTGTCGATGGCGTCGACGGAGACTGAAGCCCTTCGCTGTCACGTGCCCTTTCGCGTCCTTCGCGCCGCCCTTGTAGCCCAGAGGGGAATGAAGAACCAACAAGCCGTGCTCTGCGAGAAGAGATTCACGCTGCGATTGGATCAGTTATATTAAGAAATATTGAAAATTTTACTGGACATGGAAAAATAATTCACAAAAAGATAAAAATAAAATATTTTTTAACATTGTTAAACAATCACACACAAAATTAAATTAAATACATAATTAAAGACTTGCGATCTTTAATAGACGAATTATTTAGTTAATTATTAATCTTTAATTATTTATTTAATTTGATTATATAATGGACATTAATTGTAGTAGAATTTATACACAAAATTTCATCAGCATTCAAAAAATAATTGGTTCTGAGAATTGATATACTCGTATTTTACTTTAATATGGGTATTAAGACATCTATCCACACGTCTGCATACCACGAGAAAAACCTACAAAAATTACGCAGTTTTCAGTATAATATGCCAATGCATACGAAATTTTCACTTTTAGGTTATGTATTTCAAAGCAATGTTCTTCACAGCCTTTATATAATTTTCATTCTACGATTTGGTCGCATGGATTATACGTTCAGTGGATTGTCCGCCTCATGTATGGCAATTGAACTCCAAAGGACATATTAGTAAGCTTATTAGTAGCCAACAGTTATGCGAGTGATGATGATGATGATAATAATAATAATAATAACAATAATTTATTAATCTGCAAGTGAGCAATGCTCGGTGGCATATGGAAAACGTAATAGACATAATAGGAATATACATAATACGAGAATGTAATATTAACAAAAAAAATCTTCGCCCGAAATACACACACACGGAATAAAATACTTAGAAAATTAGTACCCGATAAGCGAGAAGGATAATACACCTAAGATATTAAAAAATTAAAGTAGGTCCATATGTGTGTATATTCACATATGTACAGAAATACATTTTCACTTACAAGCAGAAACACACACTCATACGTATACAAGCACGCTTCAACATACACACATATACCATTACGCCTCCTATAACCTTAATGTAAAAGTAATTGCTATAATATAATTAAAATTAATTAGTAACCATACAAATAACGCGAAAACAGGATGGTGGTGCGTTTTCAGAACCATCATGAAATTCTGGTTTTAACGTTGTTAAAATGGTGAGAGACAGTTGGTCTTAATCAGAGGTTATATTACTGTTAATAACTATTTGAACGTCGAATCTGCATAATTTCAAAATAATTGAACACCAGAATTGTGCATGAAGAAGATGGGGGTAGTTTTTCTAAATCTAAAATTGTATATAACTGCCGTCAATTTTTTAAAAACTATTGTAAATATTCTGTAGCAGGTGAGCTGAGGAGAGTTGCGAAAAGTAAACAAACCATCTCTGGGGATATGAAAAATAGTGGAAATTTTGATGCAAAATTATGCACATTAGAAGTAATTTATGATTCTGAAAGAGTAAATTTTTACTGCGCAATGGACATACGTATTTATATACTAAATACAAATGTACTTTATCACGAAATCGAATACAATTTCAATGTATCCTCTGATTATTATTTTTGTACATGTGCATGGGGGGGGGGAGCGAGAAATTTGTATATAACTTTCCATATACAAGTGGATTTAGAGATGGAAGTCTTTCGGACACTAGATTGGCTTTTTAATTACATTTTTTTAATTTTAACTTACATCGTGCTTATAAAAAACGACTAGCATTTTGTAATACACTTTTAAGGTGTTTAAAGTTCCCATACTGTATAAAAAATTGCTTAACTTGTAGCCCATGATTCAAAGTTGTGTGGCATCACCTTTTTATTTATAACATTGTAATCCATACTGATATATAAATGCATCTGTCTGTATCTTACCAGATCACGACTAAACCGCTGAACCGACTGTGACGCAATTTGGCAAGGAGATAGTTTAGATTTCCAGGATGAACATACGCTATATTTTTTAATGTGTGAAAAGAAAGAAAGAAAGAAAAGGTTTATGAGCATAAATGTCGATGAAGTCGGGAAAAGGAGTTAGGAGATAGAGATAGGAGACAACTATGAATAGCGATATTGTTTGCCACAAAGAGTTCACCAAAAAAGTCGGAGACAGCATGTGTCTATCTACAAAAAATAACCTAAATTATCGATAAAAATTGTTAAAAATATAATTGTTAAAATTTTCCAATTTAAGAAAAAAATCAATCATCATCTACGTTAATGGGTTATTTGTTTTATGCTAAAAATGCTAAAAACGTTTTCAAGTTGTAAAATTTCGTCGAGTATTTTAAAATGTATAAGTATTTTAATGAAATTGTGCAGCGGCGTCATGTTTTGGAAGCGAAAATTCGACCGGCGCGGCTCCCGTGATCGGAATTGATGGGATGGTCCCTTGCTTGCTTCCGGAGAGTAAATTAGTTT
>NNCF01126611.1:366322-376536 GCA_002313205.1 Laupala kohalensis | reverse complement strand
GCGTCGGGATCGAAAAGAACAAGAGGTGACCAAGGAAGGTCAGAAAAGAGAAAGGAAGGAGCATGGCACAAGTAAGTGGAAGTAATGCCAGACTCAGCTCGGGGCCCCGTGTTCGCCAAACACGTACTTACTAGATGTAAGTCCCCTGGGGGGATGAAATTTGTATTATGAATTTTAAAGATGAAGATACTGTACGTGTTTTTAAAAACTTGTAAATAAAAGTCCGAATGTCCAGTAACCTTCTGGTATTTTAATTAAACTTTGTCATATGTAGGATTGAAATCTGCCTCTTATTTCATTATAATTGCTAGAAATTTAGGCTGGAAATGCGCGTATGTCTGAACTAACACAAGAAGTCAATTGAAATTCGTAATATTCTGACGTAAAAAAGTGCTAATATTGTCGGAAATGAACCCTTATAGTTCTCATACATCAATTCTGTGAGGTAACATCAATTTCTTTTTTAAATTCAGAAAAATACATCGGTACAATTATTATAGCTCACTTAATAGTACACAATATTCCGCTGTAGTTGATTAATCCATTTCGAAGCTATTTTGAATGCTATCGAATCAAGAGCCTTTGCGCTCCTTCGAGATGAAAGACTCTGATACTCGAAAAACGTGTCTGTGTCATTACATCCATTCATTGGCTCCGTGTCGCTTTGTTCATTATGCTGAGTTGGATTCACCCGATTGGCTGACGGATGGCATCGACGTGTGGGGCGATCGTCACTTATTTCTTCGCATTCAGGCAGAGATAAGACTAATGATGTTGGAATGTGAAAAGTCGATTGTATTGGGAAGAAAAGACGACGTGAAGAGGTAATGAACGTGAATAAAAGACCGTGTTCCTGAGGTGTATTTTGCATTAATTGTAGATTCAGAGCAGAAGAAAGAAGCTACAATGCATCAAAATAAATCATCGTCCTCTAGATTTGTATCGGTACGAGCGTTCAATTTATTGTTCATCTTTAACCCTATTTCCATGTCAAGCACTCTTGATAGATATCAAAACGTCCAGAACAAAATGTGTTAAGAATACTTAACATTAAATTACAAACCAGATACGAAATCTTGTTTTGTCAATTGTTGTTATAGTATGAGATCGAAAAAAATGTTTATTTCCTTTCTATTAGTTACGGCGTCTTACGATTTTTATTCGAGCCAAATCTAATATACAAATTGTGCAAACCAAGCTATAATTGAACGAAACTACGGTTTTGTCTGTTTAATTTCGTGTTTAACAGTGATTATAGTATATAAATTCCATGTTCCCCTAAAGAATTAGTAAAAAATAAATTACACAGTAATTACACATAAAATAAACAAGAAATGCGTGGTCATGTATGTTAAGTAAAATCGATGCACTATTGTCTGCTGGTTCATGCAAATTTCAAGTCACTAATCAAAAAATAGTACAAAATAATTTACAACTATGAATCGTACTATTCCTCATTGTTGTGTTGGATTTAAGTTTGTTTTGTTAATAAGTAGAAAAGCAACAATACAACGAGATGTTATTTATTCCAAGACTTTTTTGTGAATTAATTTGTGGGTGCCCGTTTCATTTATGATTTCAGGTGTAGCGCAATGAAGGCGATTCGGCATACTACTTGTAAGAAACAAGTCAAGCTAATGTATTTTTATTTTTATTTATCATGTTTTAAATAAATATTTATTTTGTGCTTTGCATACAAAGTACCTTGTTAATGCATATCACCGAAATACAGTTGGGAAACCTATCATTTTTTTCTTTGCATTATTTTTTGTATGTTTACTGTTCTCTTAGAATATAAAGAAACGTATATACATATATTTTAAAAGAATAGTATATATTCTGGAATACTGGAATTCTTCCGAACTTAACAAGTTGAGTGTAGAATAGTCTTTATTCAAAATATAAGCATTATGTCTCGTTTCGTATGTGTGTGAACGGATTTCACAATCGATAACTCTCCAACACATTCTTGAGAAATAGATTTCATTTGTAATGCAGCCTTTCAATTTATCTTTCTAACATAATTTTTCTTAGTAACCCTGTTTTTGATCAGGCGAGTTTCCATTATTTCCAATATTTCCGCCATGTTTTAACGCTGATTTTCTTCGCGGCACAATAGCCGCTGCAAAAACCCAGCTCGCATTATACAGAGAGAAAAGGGAAGTGAAATGTGGATATTCTCTGCACAGATAAACACACAGCAAGTGCGTCGCAAAATTCCTTTTCTGACGCCAGCGCTCCTGGCGGACAGCGAGGGCGCTAATTTCGTGGCGACGAACAAACGAAACACGACACGCGCAGAGCCTCATTACGCGCTCCGCGAGACGATAACAAGAAAACGGAAAAAAGGACAGGAATAAGAGAGAGAGAGAAAAGGAGTGAAATGAAAATGCTGTAAAGAATACGTGCAGGGCGCTACGTGCGGAGGCGGGGGGAAAGAAAAAGAGATAGAAGGAAGAAGAAAAAAGATACTTTTCCTGCCTCTTTTCTGTGCGATTGTATCGTGCACAAAGAGCGAACAGAAAGGAAAATCCGCTCTGGGGCAGAAGGAGGAGGTGAGCCTTGCGGGCCGCCCTCTTTGCGTTTCCGTCGTGGGACTAAGGGGTGGAGCGAAGTTGGTGGTGGGGGGGTGGGGTGGGGGTGCCCGTCCCGGGGTGTAAATGCGACGGAGGCTGTGAAGCAGTCGACTACTCCCAAGGTACAAGGGGAGGCATTGTATGGTCTGGAAATGATAACACCGAAACAAAAATACTCCAGAATTTATTGACGGGGGCATTGAAAGACGATATTTAGGAAAAGCGTCATCTCAAACAACAAAAAACACTCTTATTAAAAATGTACTTGAGAAGTTGTAAAGAAGTAAAACATTCTCCACAGTTTCTTAGAGAGTTCAGTATTTAGAAATTATACGAATATTTGTGAAATTTGATATTTTCGTGTAAATAAAAGTTTTCCATTTGATCGTTGTCGTTGGCTTAATTAATTTCCTTTTTCATAACAACCAAAATAAGTAAAACATAGATTTATTTAAAATATGTTAAAAGATTTTTTCATAGATCTCAATTTCTTCTTTCATTTTATACAATTAGGACATTTCAATACTGTCGTCATGTAGTTCATAATTCCTTAAAATGAATGAACGATCACTTTTTACATGACGTGAAGTTAGGAAGTTCCCGATTGAAGCTGCAATCAATCCTAAAGTAACGAACCAAAAAATAGATGATCATAATACGGAAATTTATTGTAATTAAATTACTATGACAAAATTATAAATCGTTCCTGAGTGACACCGCTTTATAGAATTCAAGAAATGAAAATTTTCTTCAGCAGCTCTCGAAGTATATATTTTCACGGTCTTCAAAAATTCTAGTTCGATGACGTGTTGAGGGTCCCCTCATAGAAATCAAATAACACGAACGGTGTAGTCCTGAGACAGAGGCTTATCGATTCATGAGAGCAAAATAAGAATATTAGAGTTATGAATTTGATAATTTAATACAAACTGCCACCAAGAAAGAATTTTTCGAAATTCCGATGTTTCCCAGGCGACGTCGGATCGAGTGTGTTGGTACTCATTTAAATTTTGTTAACGAAAAAGGTTTATAGAAGAGAATAAGTGAGACACCCACTATGCACGGCATTTTAAACCCCCTTATAACTTGTGTTATAATAAAATAGAATGTTGTGAGAGAAATTTAATGGTAAACCTCCAGATTTGAGACACAGTTGGACCGAAGTTTCAATTTGATAATTATTTACAATTAGTTCTATTTTTAGTTTAGCAGAATCGTATTATTACATGTAAAATGAATTTCGGTGACATATTCCTGGGGAATATATAACGTAAAAAATAGAGGAATATAAAAAGTGTTGATGAGGGTAATGTTCAATAGTCTTCTTTTTAATATATTTTAATCTTTGCATTTAAACTAATTTTTATTCCTTAAAAATTAAATGAAAAATAGGTAGCAACAATATTATTCATGAATGAGTTCATCTATTACTTCGATTCTTCAATACACTTGTGAATATTAAAAATAAATAATTGTAATGTCTATATTTTTTTTAAATTGTGATAATTGTTAACAATAAAGAATGATTATGATTCGTATATTACGAACATACTGTAATTTATCGCATAAAATATTGTTTCACGAACAGGTATGTGAAGTGGAGCAAACCGCTCCACATGTTTTTAGTATAAACGTCAGATAATGTTATTTCAACTAAGAGACCCAGCAGGTTTCCCTTGATATACGGCTTAAAATCTTTTAGACTATTCAATCTAGTAGTAATTTTGTTTACAATGTTAAATAATTGTTTGAAAACTAAATTGTGTAAATGAATTATTAATTTGTTATTATTTTGTATTTGGGTCAAAAATTTCAAATGAAACGATAAAATACGAGAGAACAACTCATACTATTCTTTTAAAATCTGCAGTTCAGCAATGCTACTAGCTTCGATATATGCAAAAAAATGTGTAAAATTGTTTCATTTATTCTTCTCTATATAAATTAATCTAAGATGTAATGTTGAAAAATATATTTTATATAAACACAATAACTTAAATGTTGTATTTAAAACCCCCGTTTGATTAGAAAATCACACAGGATTCTCATCTTTTGAACGGAACTCTCGTGAAGCAGTTATTCAAATTTTTGCATTTATTCAATGGAAAATAATTTTTACAAGAGAGTAAAAACTACCAAGAGGAGTTATGGTGGAGGTTACGCTCAAACATTTTATCAACTCTCTTAAATAAATAGTGATAGGATGTTCTCCAGAACAAACGATATGGCCATACGTGCTTCGGGAGAATGCTGTTGCAGATGGCAACGTGGGTGGCAAGTGGCATCATGTGGCAACGGAGGTGCCAGGAAGAGAGCGAGATTCTTCGTAGGGGCTCAAGTCTCTCTCGCACCACCGCCATTGGGGAAGAAGAAGTGACATTATAAACGTCACCATTCAGAATGAGATTTTTCAAACTTACGATATCAAAGTCTATATTCCCCTTTTATATACAGAACGGAGGCAGTGCTTCGGAGCATCCATTCCGATTTCTGCGTCTTCTTTTCTGCTCCTCTTCCTGTCTCTTTTGTCACCCTCCCCATCCCCAAAGACTGGCAGTAACACCCTGCACGAGCGCAGCCATTCTTTCCAGCTTTTTCCCTTTTCTTTACATTGGATTTCTTTTTATTCTATTCTCTATTCATCTTCATTTCTGACGCCTTTATCTTTTTTAGAACTTTAAAAGGACGTTGCGCTCGTGCGATCTTCATACGAGGAACCTTTCTTCTACTGCTTCCTTTCTTCAGCAATCTTTAGCACATCTTTGTCTCCAACCACAGCTTCAACTTTTATCCTCTACCTCATCTTCTTGAGGTGTTGTTGATTCCTACATATTCACCACGTATGAAGCGAAAGACAGGTCAAGGGGATTATTTCCACCCCAAATGTATTTGAACGATGTCTTGAAAATAGTGTTTGTGACTGAAATTTAATTGTGACTGAAGTATAATTAGAGTCCCATATTAAATTCGGGATCATATTATACCAACTATTTCAGACTATATTCACCTCCTGATACATTTCTCTAGGTATTTGACTGTTCGGGAGAAATAATCAGGTATCCACGATTTTTTGTAATAATAATAATAATTTATTAATATGCGAGTGAGCAATGCTCGATGACAGATAGAAAAGAAGTACTTAATAATTATTAGGTAAATGTTTGTTTGTACACTTATGAATTGATCAATGTATAATATACCAACACTGAACTCTCAATTTAACGCAGTCGTAACTGCTTGAAGAGAGAATCAACACCGGAGCCTGAATTTCGTCTTTGAATTTCGCGACGCCACTATCCTCCTCTTTCCTCTTTATACGTGGAACGGGTGGGGTGGGGGGGGAGAGAACCATCGAGCGCATTCTCTCCCGTATCTCCGTCGCCGTCGTGGTTCACGTCTTTTATCTGATTCCTTTTATTTCCTTTCATAATCGCGGAGAGCGCGGCGCGGCACCCTGGAAAGCTAATTACATCGTTTCTTTATCGCGCGAGGTCGCACGCTCAGGCCAACGCTCAGGCGGCGAGGACTGGTGAGGGAGGATGAGGATACGGGTGAGGTCGAGGACGTAGAGATGTGGGAGATATTCATATCGTCACTGATAATTTCCTTTATCAGCGTATTTCCTACGTGCGTGACTATAGAGACTTATGTTTTAATTGTCAACGGAATGGTCATAAGTTTAATAACTGGTAGACCTTAGAAATAATTGTGACATTAAGAAAAATAATTTTATGAGGTGACTTGTCAGTGGTGGGTGAATATTCGAATTGGGTTTAAGAGGTGTCGCCAAGAGTAAGGGAAGTGATAGGTCATAAAGAATTTCAGATGAATAACGGCGTTTGTGGCAGTGGTGTTAGGAACAAAGTGAGACGCCGCAGAATTAATATTCGGCGTTAACACCAACGGGGTTTATGGAGAACATTTACCTAAGATTATCACTCGACAATCATAATAATGACGTGTGGTGTAAACGGCTGCGTGGAGCATAAGCTGTATGCAACCTCGCTTTTTTATTTGTAATATTTGTAAATGGAAAGTGCAAGATGCTATTGAAGCTTATCTACATGGAGTGATTAGATGTAGGAGGTGGGTGGTAGGGCTGTTGTTAGTAGGTGGGTTTACCAACAACTTGACTCACATGGAGGTGTTAGTAAGAGTAGTTAGTAATAGTAAGAGTCAGTGATACAAGCAGTAGTAGGATGTAAATAGGAGAAGGAGGGATCGCTTTTTAATCGTCACAGCTATATATGAACACTGACATTGAAGTGAAAAACTACAATTTTTTGTGGCTCGTCGAGAATTCTACCCGGAATGTCTAGGTGACGAGCAACCACACTAGACCCTGAACCACCCGAGGGACGCAACCTCGCTTTGTGAGACAAGAGAACACTATGGTTGAGGTGGCGTTTGAAAATAGGTGGGTGTGAATTGCGGTGGGGTGGAAGCTTTAGCGCCGTAACAGTTGGCCGTCCTGATCCGAATTCATGGAACGACGAGCTGTGAAGTCGACGACGGCGAAGACGTTCTTTCTTTATACGCATAAAATAAAACGAGGGTCGTCTCCAACACAGAAGGGTTTAGGGAGAATCTCCCACGAGCGAAAGAAAGGCTGCAAGAGCGCGATTCTCTTGTCCAATTTCAGAGGCCGTCACGAGCCGTTGCTGGAATGGACGGGCGCGTAAAAGTCAAGGAGGGATCCTTCTCAAAGGAGGGAGAAGCTGCAGCCATATCAGGGAATGGAGTAGTCACATGTGCCCGCATGCCAAGACGATCTCTGAGAATCAAAAGAAAATAATTACATATCTGCTTCTTTCGTCTCCGTCAAACATTCTACTATGTTGTTCTATTTACTATTATAGTTAACGTCCACTGCATAAGGTCGTGAGTCTTTAATTCTTTCTTTAATTAGAACTATTTACGACTATCATTTGTATCGCTGTTAATAACAGTTAGCGAGCTGTTAATACCATAATAAAAGTAAATAATAACTCCTGACGTGCATTTATGGTGATTGTCTAAAGATGTCGTAAATTATAATTTACTTTTCTAGATTATACAGTGAAAGTAATTAGTGGAATAAATACCATAATATTTAACGAATTGTGTAGGCCAGAACACTGCTTAATCTAACACGGAAGAATTTCCCAAATTTAAAGTATCAGTCACTTACGGATGACTATCGAATTAGGTTGGCGAATTTTATGATGTGTACATCAGTCGATGTAGATCGTCTATCGATAGTTCCTGCCGCCATAATAGAGCAACCTCAATTACGTCATCTCCCTATTACTTTACAAACTTGAGGGGAAATTGAACGCATCACCTCAAAACCAAAACCCACTCAATCGGACTAATTACGTCCAGTGATTTTGTCTTATCCAATCGGTTCCCGCTCAATTTCCTCTCACGTCGTTCAGTTCATCAGCCCTGTACAGAAGGCAGCGAGCGATTCGTATAGAAGGCCATTGGAAATACCCTATTAGATTATAGCGCGATTATGCCAGCATATATGGACCATTTTTTAACAATAAATGTGAAGTTATATCACAAGTTTTCTGTCCAAAAATACGTCCACTTACTGATCCTGACCGTAAAAATTCTTCAAAACTCACAAATCCTCAGCGTACAATCTAATCCTGACTATATAAGCACATAAGGGAACTTTCAAAATAACGTATAAAACTCTGCGCATCCTTGAAAAACATATCAATTGCTTTTGAGTTAATAGTTTGAAATGTTCACCTTTTTTGTCCTTTTATCTTAGAATTCGTACAAAAATTGAAAAATTGAAACAATAAAAGTATTTGTTTTAAGTCAAAATTATAAACTTTGTGGACTGTCCTTAGGGAGTCAATTTTTACAATTGGTAATATAAAAGTAAAGAAATCTGAATATTTAAAAACTATTCTACATTGATAGTGTTATCATTTAAAGTTTTAATACCATTATTACAAATATAAAACAATTTTGAAATGTAGGATATTTGAATTTTTACCGGTGCTAACATTCTTACCGTAAAAATTTCCTAAACTGGTGAATGCTGAGCGTAAAAACTGATGCTGACTATATAAATGCATAAATTAAAATACAGCGATGCATTCGTATAAAAGGAAGAACTGCCCTCCCGTTTCAATCGAAACACTCTTATCTCGATCCAATTAATCGATTCCTTCATTGGGAATCTCAATCCCTTCACATGAAAAGCAATCTCATAAGTTCTTTACTCTGGCAATAGTGACGAATTCGCAGTGGTTTCAAAAGGCCACCTAAACAGAGAGCGTCCCTCGAAGCGCGCCACAAAGAGACTCGATGCTTATGCTGGTCACGCGTCTTGTATCACAATAGCGGCTCCTCCACACAAAGCGATATGATCCAGAGGCGGACAGACTGCGCTGTTTGTTCTCTCCACACTTATTGAGTCGCGTGGGACAACTGTACGCGAAAGATCAGAATGAGGATTTTCGGGTTTGTTGTTTCGAGGATGTGAGATTAAAATATATGGGATCAAGCCAAATAATAATAAATTTATTGTCAAAAAACAGTACAAACTGCGTATGACCACGTGGAGGACAGCAAACTAATTTTACTCTCAGGAAGTAAACAAGGGACCATCCCGTCAATTCCGATCAAGGACCCTAAGGCAGAGGCGGATTCAAAGTTTCCAGCAAAAATTCCTAGATAAGATAAAAAGTTAGCTACGAGTTATAATACTAATACAATATCAACATGTTTGTAATTTAACGCAAAAAAATTATTTTACATGTACGAATTATTATCGAACTATAGATTATTCTGAGTATAGTGTTTAAAAATCATAAGAATTGAAATACCACTAAATTCACGATTTATTGTTACAATAAACACGCCCCTAGACTAAACCTAGAGAACCTATATAAGAAATCCGCCTCTACACGAAGGAAAACCGGAGAAAAACCCGGGCCAGGATGGGGCTTCAGAATTTATGTACACAACCGTGCCAAAGTTGAGTACACATAAAACTAAATTAATATGAGCCACAACCATGCAAGAAAATAGTTTTGAAATTGTTATATGTTATTTAAAACGTACTACAGCAAAGGCAATATATTCTTGACCATTAAAGTTTACATATATTCTGTTTTGAGGAATTCTTTTGTATTCTATTTTTGATACGGCCCCTCCGGTGGTTCAGGGACTAGCGTGCTTACTAGGCACCGAGTCACTATGGGTTCAATTCCCGGCGGGGTTAGAAAAAAAGGTAGTTTTTCTCTTAAATGTCCCAGTTTATACATAGCTGAGAGAATTGAAAAACGAACTCTCCTTCTTCCATACCCATCCTACTAGTTGAAGTATCGCTTACTCTTACTGTTTCTAACCACTTAAATAAACAATTAAAAATGTACGACCTTTCACGGACGAATAATATTTATATTTTTATGAAGAGCTCACTACGTTTCGACTTGGATTTAAGTCGTCGTCAGGTGATCAAGTAATAACATAGTATAACAATAAACATAACAGGACAAATGAACATAAATATAAACACAAAGTATGTTAACAATATTTGAGTAAATTTATTGTCAAAAAACAGTACAAACTGCGTATGACCACGTGGAGGACAATTAACTAATTTACTCTCCGGAAGCAAGCAAGCAACCA
>NNCF01126611.1:333149-358897 GCA_002313205.1 Laupala kohalensis | reverse complement strand
GCCTTAATAGCGTCGGGATCGAAAAGAACAAGAGGTGACCAAGGAAGGTCAGAAAAGAGAAAGGAAGGAGCCTAGCACAAGTAAGTGGAAGCAATGCCAGACTCAGCTCGGGGCCCCGTATTTGCCAAACACGTACTTTTGCTTGTCCCCTGGGGAGTCCTCGAATTAACCGATGTATCCATTGAATACCTTCTTCTTTTTTTTTCATTCAGCGTATTCATTCAGCTGTTAGGTAGCGACTCAAATCTTATTTGACGGACCTTTCCTGGAGGTTCCTGTAAAGTAAAACGGGGTGGCGCGAAGTTAGCTTTGCAATGTGTAAGTTCTCAAAATGTTATGGACAGAACGAGGGAGGAGGAGGAGGGCTTTCGCCCGTTTGATTCAATTTCACCGAACGTAGAATAATCGCGATTTATTGCACAGAAAATCTCGTTTAAGGCATTGAACAAACTTGCTGAAGTTGGACCTCAGGTTGCAAAGTAAACATCAGTTTGTGAGGTTTAATTTTTTCGTCTTCGTTTATGAATGTATCAGTTCCTACACTAAAATAAAATTAATTCGAATGACGTCTTATTTGCTTGTTTATTCATAATAATTTGATGAAATGTAGGCTCATTTTGAGCAAAAATTGATTTTTCACGGATCAGCGGCCAAATGGGTTCCGACCAGACCGGTCAACTGTATATTCTTTTAATATTCCGCTTTCTGGAAGTGTGAAAATCATGACTTGATTCATTGTGGGAACCGGTCCAAAGGTGTTTTTTTTTGGGGGGGGGGCATTACGGCTCGCCCACATCGAGGTCATTAGAGCCCCCGGTCGAAAGGATTGGGGAACCCGTACATTCGATGCTTTGCACGATAATAAGTAATGAATATATGCGTGAGTAGAAGCAGGTCTGGGCGGGAAGGGGCTAATCAGCTGTGATGTGAGGCATTGTCTACTTCTCCATCGATATTTTAACCTTCCAATCGTTTTTCTTATACTTTGCTTTTATCTCTCTAATATTTTTTGGTGTTATTTTAACTAAATATCGTGCTTATTCAATTTAAAAATGCTTTTCTGACCTTTACGATAAGAATATTGCGACAGAAAAACAAATAATGAGATGAAAATGATTTATTCGAGTTGATAAAAGTATTGTGAACGATTCTAATTTTTCATTGGAAATGTCTGGAGTTAGTATGAGCGTCCTTGGCGATAGTCATGCATTCAACCATTCTTTTTCAATAGGTTTATCCTTTATCCCGGTCCCTGGACTCAGAGGTCGTTACCCGGGTTTCATTCTCTCTCTTTCATATGATCTCTTTCTTTCGTAACATTACCTGACGGGAGCAAAACTGTCCAACATCTGTTTTCAATGCTTGACTTACATCATTGTCATAATCTCCTGGATTTTTTCAAAAACTTCTTCATTCCGTATAAGATTAGGTCAATATCCGGATGTATAAACTCCTTCCTTTTTCATTAATGGTAATAATTCTTGTTCTTTTTTTGTCATTATATTTACAGTCGTTTTGCCATTATATTTATTGTCAACGTCTTCTGTATCTTCTTCGCATAAACAAATATCACTGTCAGTTAACTTCATTTTGTATAAATATTTATTCATGTCCCCATGTCCTATCATACTTTCTAGTTTATGTCTATTCGACCGAAACCATTTCTTGTTTGTCTGTGCAAATTGAACATTCTTTATAAATTTATATAAGTCACGTCCCTCGTGCGCATTATTCGAACGTAACAAAAGCTTCCGCGTCAATTTATTCTTCCACATTTTATGTTGCTTTTAATTCTTGTCCATCTATACACATTACTTGTCTACCTCGCATACGTCTTCGGTGTGTCACTTGTGAAATGTTCGATAATGTTATCTATTCTGTTAGTATCAAAATAATTATTACATCAATTACTGAATTATAGTGTACTAAACAACGGTGAATCATTAATTATACAGTTTAGATTGAAACATTGTATTTGAAAGACACGGCAAATTTCTTTTTGTTTCATTCTGTATTAAACTGTCGCCTTGTCAGAAATTTTTCATACAAATGTCAGTGATAATTAAGTTAGAATTTATTAAAAAGAATACAAAACTTTGAGGTTTTATTCAAAAATTAGCCCGAAAGTTCCAAATTTTATACTTTAAGTTTGACTTGTACGATTTTCACTTCTTTGGTGTTCTGTCAGTCTTGTTTTAAGAAATCTCTTCGTTTGGCCTATTTAACACCTGTGGCAGTTATGACAAGGAATTTTATAAACTACATTAGTTATATTCTCTAAGGTATTATCTTTTTGTGACCTAGGAAAAGGTAATTTATATACACAACTTTCAAACCCTGTAGTCCAAAAATTTGTTTGAATTGTTAATTTAATCCTGGAATATATGGTTAAATTATTTTCTTTTCTCAGCTATGTTTCTGGGTTATTTGGGTGTAACGTCATATAACGTCGTCCGTAACGTTCCTAAGTATCGAGCAGATTCCACACAGTCGAATTTTTTTTCCACGAAACGCTGCACTTTTCACACGATGACCTTCAGATAAACACTTTACAATACCTAATTGAAAATCCTTCTTAGGTATCGGGTAGTCCTCCGCTGCCACCTCTGGCTTTGCATCCGAAAACCAGAAAAACTACCAGAACTGGGAATTTAATATAACTAATAAACTCATATTAGTTATAACATGAATATAAATCGGAATGTTTATAGCAAACACCCAAACATTACTGAATAACAAGATGTACTCTCTTGCATTCTGATGTCCCCAAGTTCTGTCACTCAACCTGAGCGTCAAGTTCTGACCATCCGCGCTCAGCAACTCCTCAGTTCTTTCTCTCCACCCACACGTTCAATTGTCGATAGCACTCGTCATTGTTGTTCGAAATTGTATTTGTAATTGTCCAATAGGAAAACACCCACTGTAACTATCTTCTATTTTCGCATTGTTAATCACAACAATGTCTCCCCAACAATATCACGAACAATCTGATGAAATACCCATATCTTAACGAGGCACACCACACCAACATCTCACTTCTATAATAATTTCTTTTTAACCTTCTCCTATAGCTCCGCGAAACTTCGTGACATACACAAGATTAGCTTTTGTTACATGTATCATTTTATTTATAAATTTAATACGATAATCATTGCTTGAAAGAATCTTTTCGATATTATTTGAATTTGATTCTTGGTATTTAGGATCAGATATGGAAAACATACGATATAATAAGTTTTTAATAATTGCTAGTTTCATATGTTTTGGATGACGAACGATAGTTCAAGGTGCGCCCTGAATCAGAAGATTTCTGATACCAGTTAGTAAGTAATTGATTCATATCTCTTGTAATCGTCATGTCAAGAACGTTTTATTGGTAACTGAAGGTCTCTAAGTTTCGAGGAACTTACGTACAACTGTGGAAATAGTGGGAAGTAGTTGGATTTATATATTGTGTAGACATTTGTGATTTGCCTGCACAAGAAATAATGGAAAAAGAAGAATAGAGTATGAGTAAAGGATAAGGCCAAAAATGAATAGTGATTAGTAACAAGAACAGATGGTTTAATAAAATGCCATGAAAATAATGATAGAATACTGGTTTCCAAGCTTGCTGATGAGATGAATGTGAAGAACAGTCCTGGAAAACAGCTGACTTGCTTGTCGAGTAGAATAGGTGAAAGGGCATCTTGTTACCAAATTCCATCCTCCTTATGACCGATGGTAGCATGGTCATAAAATCCCCTTTCGCGTTGTAGCGATGTAGTAGCAATGAAGTACAGTCTTGAAGCACGCAAAGTAATGTCTTGAAGTAAACGAAGGAATGTGTGTCCAATGTCTTGAAGTAATCACTCGAAGTAATGTCTGTAATGAATATATGATAATCAGCGCAGTAATGTCTGCAGCTATATGATATTACATTTATTGTATTAAAAAAACAGTACAAACTGCGTATGATGGCGTGAAGGAAAATTAACTAATTTACTCTATAGTAGATATTGTAGTTCAAATTCTTTTCTTCGACGGAAGAGGGATCACCGTTGTTAATCGAGAAACGCGTTCTACTGTATTACGTGACGATAGGAAACTTCCTTGTAAATCATTGTACACATTGACTACGTCGCCTGAGGCTGTGATATAAGTGTGTTATTGTTCCCCTTCTTCATCTCTCGATTCAATGGATTCACAAGAACTCTTCAGAAAGATTGCTTTCGTACGAGGAACGAGGGCGGCCCAGTTGCGTACAAGACTTTCATTATGGTGGGACTAGTGCTCCAAATTAGTCAAATCACTGACAAGTAGAATCGTTTCCTTTATTTTTATTGCTATACATCCTGGCCCGGGTTTTTCTCCGGTTTTCCTTCGGGTAGCGGTGGATTTCTTATACAGGTTCTCTAGGCTTTTATCTAGGGGCGAGTTTATTGAAACAAGAAATCGAGAATTTAGCATTCTTTCAATTCTTATGGTTTATTTAATTAGTTTATTGTCCTCCACGTGGTCATACGCAGTTTGTACTGCTTTTTTGACAATAAATTTATTATTATTCTAAACACTATACTCAGAATAATCTATAGTTCGATAATAACTTGTACATGTAATTTTTTGCGTAAAATTACAAACATATTGACATCATATTAGTATTATGATTCGTAGCAAACTTTTTATCTTGTCTAGGAATTTTTGCTGAAATTTTTGAATCCACCTCTGCCTTAGAGCCTTAAGATCGGAATTGATGGGATGGTCTCTTGCTTGCTTCCGGAGAGTAAATTAGTTTATTGTCCTCCACGTGGTCATATGCAGTTTGTACCGCTTTTTTGACAATAAATTTATATAAATGTACAACAGAATATTATGAATTATAATATTGAGAAAACATTTAATTTTCGGTCAGTTCTATGAGTTCACGTTATAGTATAAGCACTATTCAGGAACTCGCTTGACTCGATGAGTATAAGAGCAATTTATTATGCCTTCATCAGGGCTGTATGATATGGAACAATATCATCACTAAAGTCCAGTCATAACCTCTAAACGCACTACATATCTACCACCTTCCTGGTGTAAGTGAAACATACAAATTGCCGAAACGATGACGTTGTGAAAGTAAATTTGTTTGTTTGTTTGTAGACTACTCCCGTATGTAGTTTAACTATTTCGTGTTAACTAATTTGTTTTTAAGGAAGGACGTATATCATGATTTTTTTCTTGACGCTGAAATGTTAAATCGTGCACTACCCTTCTGATCAGAATTGATGGGATGCTCCCTTGCTTGCATCCTTCCTGAGAATCATTGTCTTCCTTGTGATTACAAACACTTTGAAACTTTGTTTTTTCACAATAAGTTTATTTATTGATCCAAGAAAGATCAAAGATTTTTTTAATTACGTGAATGGACGAAACAATTCTGGAATTATTTAATGAAGTCACTAATCCATTTGGATTCACCTGTCAAATTATTTAAGCTCCCACAAATCTTTGAGTGATTATATATTCCTTTTAGTTTTATATATTTTTTTAAGATAATGACTAATAATTTNATTCACCTGTCAAATTATTTAAGCTCCCACAAATCTTTGAGTGATTATATATTCTTTTTAGTTTTATATATTTTTTTAAGATAATGACTAATAATTTTAGCACACACTCTTTTAAATTGATTAATACGAAAATAATTTTATTAAAAAAATCAATATATATATTCATCCATCAATTTAAAGGATTCCATTCCGAACATAATATTTTCAAAGCTCTCAAATATTATCATACGAACCCTCCTTTGTTTTGTTTTTTGGACGCCCCTAGTAATAAAGGAGCATCGAGCAGTAATGCCCCCTCCTCTCCCCACTCAGTGCACCCCATGAATTTGTTGTTTGGTTATTAGTTTTTCGAGAGCTCTTCACTCTCTGAACAAGAAGGCTGTCTTAGTTTCCGTACAAAATTGTTTGCTTCCTTAATCAAGCTTCATCTGAACCGAGCAGCGATGTGATGTTTTTGACTCGATGAGAAGCTGTGAATTCAATATGTGCCGTAATACTGAGGTAGAAGACGAGATACACAAATTGTTACGAAGTGTTCTTTATTTATGCGAAATAGCAGCTAACTGCACCATTTCTTTAAAAATGCCATATTAATCGTATTTTTTGTGTATTTTTATTATTATTGCGTATATGAGTACCCACAGCATTTCTCGCAGGAATCCTGTGATTTTTTTTTACAACTTTACTTTCTGAACTCTTGGAGTTTAGCTGAGGCGAATACCTGCAGAACGTCGAGCGACCACTGACGAAGTCCCAAATGGGGGGAAAACCCCCAGCGAGCGGAACCCATAAAATAAGTTACAAAGGAACAAAAAATATATAATAGCAACAGTAGTTACTAACATGTTATTTCGACAAATTGTTTTTTGAAATACTTTAAAATGTTTTATTTTTTATTTGTCATTTATTTCCAAAAAAACATGTTATTTGGAGAAAATTTATAGATTAAAATAAAATAGGAAGTGATAACAAAACTGCACTCAGATCTCGACATCTAGGTCCTGTTAAATCTTCATGAAACTGTCATGATCTCAAATAAGTTTCCCTGACAGTTGGCTGAACCTAGTATTAAAATAAAACACTGGATGAAGTTTCCTCAGGAACTGTTTAGAAACTATTTTTTCCTTTCTTTTCTTTGCCTTGGAAAAGTAGGAAGAGAAATCTTNATATATATATATATATATATATATATATATATATATATATAGTTAGTCTCAAAAAAATTCAATTTCAAAAACTAGGACTTTATAATTTTATTGCTTTAGCAATGACAAATTTAAAAAAAAAATCGAAAAAAGAAACAAAAAGAATAAATCCTAAAACCGATAATTGCTCACAGTAATTTGAATATTGCTCGCATATAAATAATATTAAAAAGACACAAATATGTTAATAAATTAGACAATAATCCTTACGAAATAAAAGCTATTAGAAGAATGCATTGTCAAAAGTATAAAAACAAAAATACTTAAGTCAATAAAGAATTTCAAGAACGTAATTAGAAATAACAATTATAACATCTTCCGCACAAACCAATGGGAATTAACAAGGAATATAAATAAAGAACCGAGATACCTCAATCGAACACATTTAATCATTTTGTCATAAAAAAATCTCAATGGGCACAATATTTAAGAAATTTCACCCGATTATTTTTAATTTTCTGAACCATGAACGCAATCTTTCTACAATGTTATTTTATCGACGACTGAAAGACATTTTTACGTAACCATCCATTTCACGTCTGTACGAATAGAATGGGAGTAGTATTAGAAATAGGGGAGAAATTTTCGGAAGCTACGCAGTGGTGCCATCCATCGGATGAATTCGAAGGCAGTGAGTCTCGCACAGCGGACTCCTGCCATCTACCGACGCAACCGAAACTGCAGTGCTGTCTGCTGCACATAGATAGCGCTGAAGTAGTATTCGTAGAAGCATCTGCCCCCACAGGTAGCGCTTTCATCCGTCATAGTTAGGGATGATCATCTCTTGAATTACATGAAATTTTCTTTCTTTAAGTTCCCACATTTCTGTGGGAACATTAGGAAAAATTCAGTTCAGAACTTTATCATTCGAGATTTATGAAGCAAAACCTTAAGGAATATTATTTTAAGGAACTACAACATATTTTATGTGCTCTAAATAGTTTCTCAAATATATTTGAAATATTTAACCCTGAACAGTGGGAAAATTATTCGAAAAGCTTTTGCATGTGTGTATTAAAACATGCATGTGACATTCTCATTCTTAAATGTTAATAAGACAAGTCATTGATAGTATGATGTAACAAGGTACAAAAGTTAAAGTTAACAATTGCTGAATGTAAATTAATGTTTACTTTCACCACTAGATATCAGTTTTTTTACAGTTTATCTATTTACTTCTGGACTTTATCATTGTTTCAGAAATGTATTTAATTGGATTTTATATATTTTTGTAATGTTTTTTTTTTTTAATTATCGCTACGTATTCTATTTTACTTTCGTAAGAAAGATACATATTAAATTTCCCATCTTCTTGAAGGAGTTTAAAAATTAATTCTGTATTATTTTTGTACTTTTCCGTTTATGTCATTTTCTTGTTCTGCGGAATTTCATCTTTCCAGAGTTGCTGGAATTGAATGTGTTTGTCCGTGTGTGATTGAGTGATTGACGAGTACGACTCGGAATAATTCGGAAGAGTGACTGATATTCCTTGAAACTGGTTCCGAGACAAAGTAATAGCATTGACAAACCTTATTCTGCATTCAAAATAACGAATCTCAGGACAAATATGTTCGTTAGTGGTTAATAGTATCGTTGCAAAATCATAGATAATAATCAATCAGCTTTAATAAATTTAATAATAATAAATTTATTGTCAAAATACAGTACAGACTGCGTATGACCACGTGGAGGACAATAAACTAATTTACTCTCCGGAAGCAAGCAAGGGACCATCCCATCAATTCCGATCAAGGGCCCTAAGGCAGAGGCGGATTCAAAAATTTCAGCAAACGTTCCTAGATAAGATAAAAAGTTAGCTGCGAGTTATAATACATATATAATGTCAATATGTTTGTAATTTAACGCAAATATGTTTGTAAATTTACATGTACAAGTTATTACTGAGAACCGTCGTAATACTGAGACACTACTGCTTTATTGCTATGTCTTCAGGTTTCTTGACTACACTTGTAAATATTGTATATATTGAGGGCTTGGCCATAAAATAAAAGATTTATGAACTCTGCTACGTATCAGATATTTTATGTGACCATCATCAGGGCTATAAAAGACACGACACAATCTAATATAACTACGTTCTAATTATTGCAGTATACAATAGTAACGTACCTTAATTTTTTTCTCAAATTCTGACGGCAATCAAAAATTTATTTTGAAAGCGAAATGTTAATATTATTGTCGTTTAACTAAATTGTTTTGAAAGCTTTCCCCAAAGAGTACACTTCAATAAACAAATCACCTCTTGTTAATCTAATGGAGATTGATGCTTTTAATTCGATGTCTATCTTCTTGCAGTTTTTACAGATGCACTTAAAATCTTGAAAAAATAAAAACTGATGTTTTTGATCCTTACGGCGAGATAATGTAATATATTCTCGCCGTACTCTCATAGAACGTAAAATCAAAAATTGTACATCTAGACGTGGTCTTCCCGTTTCTTGAGGAATACTTTTTCCCGTAGGCCATTCGCTTCACTGACTCTTCTACCGGAAAGCCAAATACTAAATTTACAATAGTAATCTGCTAACCTGGTTTTTTGCTTATGTTGAATGTCGTCTGTACTGTTTGTGGACGATGTTGTTTCTAGAACTCACCAACAAAACGTAAGATCGGAACCCAACTTGAGAATTGAATTTAGAATAGATTTCTAGACAACTCATTCCAACATCTTGTTCGCTACTTCCACATTCTATTAGGAAATAATTGATATAATTATTTTGAATGAATGGGATATATATTTTTAAATGATAATAATAATAAATTTATTGTCAAAAACAGTACAAACTGCGTATGACCACGTGGAGGGAAAAAAAACTAATTTACTCTCCGGAAGCAAGCAAGGGACCATCCCATCAATTCCGATCAAGGGCCCTAAGGCAGAGGCGGATTCAAAAAATTCAGCAAAAATTCCTAGATAAGATAAAAAGTTAGCTGCGAGTTATAATACTAATAGAATGTCAATATGTTTGTAATTTTAAGCAAAAAATTACATGTAAGTTATTATCGAACTATAGATTATTCTGAGTATAGTGCTTAAAAATTGAAATAACACTAAATTCACGATTTATTGTTACAATAGACCCGCCCCTAGACAAAGCCTAGAGAACCTGTATGATAAATCCGCCTCTACCCGAAGGAAAACCGGAGAAAAACCCGGGCCAGGATGGGGCTACAGAATTTATGTACACAAACGTGCCAATGTTGAGTACACATAAAACTAAATTAATATGAGCCATAAGACAACACAATCATGCAAGAAAATAGTTTTTGAAATTGTTATAAGTTGTTTAAAAAGTACTACAGCAATGGCGTGATAAAGCACAAGACGAATTTAACTTTTGTTAAAATCAATAAATTCTTTTACAGTGTAGAAGCACTGGTTTTTATGCTTGTATGCCATGAAGACTTCTTCACTTAAGTTTCCATTCGTACTGGAATTTTACAGATATGTGGTGGTTTACATTGTCAAAAGACGATTCTGCTGGCAGTTTACGAAAATCTTTCCCAAAAGGGAGCCAAATGAAGTTATATGTATGTGGGTGAGTGTATATCCCACCATAATTCAAGAATGCCTGGAGTAATTTTAACCAATCGTGGTACAAAAATGTCGGACTATCTGACAACAACCACTATGGGGGTGGGATAACCCTGGTACCCCTACGAGCGAGGTGGGAAGGGCACGACGTGTGAAATAGTGGCACATGGTGGAAACGAACACCAGAGTTTGCACTGCTCATTTGATGAATATATGAACATACTCTAATACTAAAAAGAATCAAATAAACGATAAAATCTTATTTTAGAACAAGATTTTTATTTTTAAAAGTGCTATAATATACAGTAAAAAAATATAATGTTCAGTAAAATTCAAAGAAAAAAATTGATCAGTAAAGATCGTAATATTTTAGGACCTTGAATCATTTTTTTAATAGAAATTTTAAAGTAGTATTAGTAATTATGAGCTTGACGCCTCAAGCATTTACAACTTTCTGGTTTTCTTTTTTGGATCAACTTTTCATGTCAGCTTTCTTGATTTTAAATTTTACTGAACATTATTTTTTTACTTTTTAATACAGGACGTTTTTAAATTAAAACTTGTTTAACATAAACCTTATTTTTGTTTATTTTTTTATTTCTTGTGTTTAGAAGATAAACTAGTTATTATATCTGATTATTATATGTAATAGAATCTTTGGCTCGAATCATACTTTATTTTCTCTGCAGAAATATTAGTGCAACTATAGGTTTCAACTTCGTAATTTGCACCACATACTACCATATTCCGACACAATCGTTCTCTTCTAAATAAAAATAGTATCGCTGTGGTCCTTGAATAAAATTCAGGCTTTTAAACCTGTCTGTTTACATTAATTGAAACATGTATTTCTTTATGGTCCGTAAGAGACATAAAGTGAAATATTCTCTTCCTTTTCGTTTTACCTGTTTAAATATTAGTACTTTATCTGCGTAAAGTGGACACGCAAATATCATCCTTTACTTGATTTATCATAATTATCGCACGAACGCGGTTCCGATCAAATCAAAAAACATATTTCATTCAAAAAACATTTTTCTAACAATAGCATGAAGTAGTTGCGATAACATTTCGTCTCTAATAACAATATCTCATTATTTACAAACTTGTGTATTGTTCAAGGTGAACTGCCCCTCAACATATAATTTCCAAAGGTCAACATGTTTTATTGTAGTCGTACATAAAATGCAATGAATCCTAGAAAATATTAATGATTCTTTGTATTTTAATTTCTACTCTTTAAACCCTGATCACTATTTGACATCTTTCTTCATAACTGGTTAAGTGTTAAATTAGTAGTTGATCTTCCTACTCAACGATGTGTACCGGTATTCAAATTATATTCTGATATTTAATGACGTAAGTCATGCTTTTTTCAGTTCACAAGTCATTAAATGATGCATAAATCTTTTGATACATTGCTCAATGTTGCATTGTTATTCATTAAAACAAACAAAATAGAACACAATGTTTACTGCTTCAAATCAAATCTTGCATATGAATAGATATGATAGAAAAAAGTCACAATGCGATTCGCGAATTGGAAATAAACGCGTAGTTCAACCCGTCATTCTGTATCCATGGCAACTTCGGTTCCATTGTTGTGTCAGACAACTGTTTGCCAAACAAGGGACTATCAGGGAACGACGCTAAATACACCCGATGCAGTTTTCAGCAGCAAACAAATGTGCTCATTTTTGAGGCGCAGTGCACTGTGACCCGTTGAAACAGCATTAGAAGGCAAACATTTTCATTCATTTTTGAATCGGTGCTTGTAATGCAGTAAAGCCAATAACTCGCGAATGCACGGAATAAAAAGCTGAACGTGGTGTCTACAATCGAGACAGATCCAGGGACGAGGTGATGTGTATGGGACATCATACGAGGATACGAGTTGTAGTTATCACCCTACTACTCGAAAAAACAAACCTTTATTGCTTCACACTAAATTTTACGAGCTCATATTCAACAATTAGGTCAACAATTATATACATAAAACATGTTTCAGTTCTTTTGTGTACATTGTGATAAGCGGCGTGTCCGTAAAGTTAATACTAGGAAAAATCTGGAGTGTGCCCCACTCATCTTCCCCATTATAATTCGTAACAAAAACTCATGGCACTAAACACCCTACATAACCCTAAAAATTAAGAAAATATAAAAACACTTCATAATTTATTATAATTATTAAATAATGAAATATATAAAATAAATAAATAAATAAATTTATTGTCAAAAAACAGTACAAACTGCGTATGACCACGTGGAGGGAAAAAAAACTAATTTACTCTCCGGAAGCAAGCAAGGGACCATCCCATCAATTCCGATCAAGGGCCCTAAGGCAGAGGCGGATTCAAAAAATTCAGCAAATATCAATTCAAATTAATTATCATCACATTATATGGTGCATTCCTAAACGTAATTGCACATTCAAGTATAAATTGCATGAATTATCTCCCACAGTAAACTCTTTTCAATAGCCTTGTAAGCAGATTTTATAAAAAGCGTTTCCTTTTTTGTGTAATAAATTTTCGTTGTACCTCGAAAACGATATAGAAATGCGGTTTAGCAATCTGTACGCAGAATCAACTGATCAATAAAAAAGCTTCCATGCTTATTTTCAAAATTTCGAATTTTAAGAAACCGAAAGTGGAGCGCGATGTTTAAATGAATTCGGAGGAAATGAGCTTCTGTCCAGAAATAGGTTTCTGTTCCCAACGCATTCAAAGTCGAATCTCAAGTTTGGTTGTGATACTTCAATTTGTTCGTGAGTTATAGGGGGAACAAAATTCTAAACATACACACACACACATACATTGGACATCATCGCCAAAATTTGAAAATACTCTTTCCTGGAGCCTACTCGCAATGATCCGAGAGATCTCAAATTCTTTTTGGACCTATTACAATACTTTCCTTGCACACACTCTGTGTAATTGAAACGTAAAAATTGGAAACTTCTTCCCTTTCTTGGTATCGCAATTCAATAACACATTAACAAGCCACGACTACAATCACCCGGAACTCGGAATTCGAAAGTATCTTTTTTATTCCATGTTTTATTTTCAAATTAGAAAACTTTAATATTTTTTTTCAAAATTACTGAAACGTTTGTTGTCGTTGGAGAAAACAATTTCTCATAAGACATATATCACTCTTGTCTGGATAATATTACGTTTTATTTCATAGACTCGCTTCGATCTTAAGGCTGAACTCCTACCTCGCAAACTTTGGTTATCCCACGTTAAAGGGACCTCATATAATCGTACTCTCACGTATGCCGAAGTCCAAGGAATGTAATTTTTGTTATGTGAAAAAACTGCAATATGTGATAATTATTAGCTTTTGGGAGTTATTGTAACATGCTATTTAGGTAATTAGTGTACTGTTGATTGGTCCCTCTCCAATGTATTCAGGGCTAAGAAAATATTTCACTTAAATCTATAACTTGTTCATGTAATTTTTTGGGTAAAATTAGAAACATATTGACATNAGCTAACTTTTTATCTTATCTAGGAACTTATGCAAAAAAAGTTGAATCCGCCTCTGCCTTAGGGCCCTTGATCGTAATTGATGGGATGGTCCCTTGCTTGCTTCCGGAGAGTAAATTAGTTTATTGTCCTCCACGTGGTCATACGCAGTTTGTACTTTTTTTGACAATACATTTATTATTACTATTACTAAAAATTAGAATGATGAAAACTTTTTCTTCTATTGAAATTGAAAATATGTGAGAACTTTTATGTTCGGGAATGTGGTCTGTTGTAATAATTAATCTCAAATTTACAATTATTTTAATAGGTACGATTAATAAACAATATATTCCGAATAATCAATCAGAATATTAACAAATCCATGATGCTTAGCTCTACCTGTTTTCGCTTTATATCTGTAGTCACTAGAGAGTTTTTGCATAACGTATACGCTTCCTAGCGTATACGTTACGTTGACGACGCTAACCGCGTATCGCACATGAAAAGAACTACTGTAATCAATGCATTTTGCATTATTACTTTAGCGTAACGTCGATTAAAATCATACTAAAAATTGTACATCCAAACAAACTACTTCTACGCAAGCGTTCACAAATAAACTGTGCTCAGTACACAAGTACGTACACACACGGATCACACAATCAACAAATATCTCCTATAACCTCTCAGATATCAGCGTAACCTCAAATCCAGATCAGAATCCGCCATGGCCTGTCTCACTAGCGTACCCCTAACACATGCAAACACAGGCGTTGTAATTTACTACGCTAGGAGCGTTAGTGTATCATTATCTTCTGAGCATGTGCGGAAGTAACTTGCATGTGGATAGCGTACACTATGACTCGCAGGTACTCCCTATTATAATACTTCTTTTAATTTTGTCTATATTTTGACCTTAAAAGAAAAGGTATATGAGCGATTTATTCTCCTTAAAACATTTTCTTTTAGCACTACTTTTCTTCATATTAATTTTAGGATTAAGTATATTTTCAATGTATATTTTATATCCAGTTTACACGTGTAGGTGGTATTGTCCACTTCTGCGTGATTATTACGGTTTTAGAACGGGAATCTGGGTTCGTTTACCGGTGAGGTAGCCATTTCCCGTAAGAAATGCGAGAAATTATTTTTAAATTTATTTCCTACTTATAATAATAATAATAATAATAATAATAATAAATGATTTTATTGTCAAAAAAGCAGCTACACACTGCGTATGACCACATGGGTGATAAATGAACTAAATTATTCTTCTGAAGCAAGCAAGGGACCATCCCATCAATTCCGATCAAGGGCCCTCAGTCAGAGGTGGATTTAACATTTCAGCATACCCCTTAGATAAGAATAAAAGGTTAGCTACGCTTTACAATATCAACAGAGTAATAATAAATTTGTATTTAATAAAAAAAAAAAAGTTATTTCACATGTACGTTTTTTACCAAACTATAGATTTTTCGGAAAATATTGTTTATAAATCGGAACTAATCAAATGACACTAAATTCAGGAATAATTATTACAATAGATCGCCATCGCTAAGTACGAGTCAAAACAGATGGTATCTGAGAATACTTGCGAATATTTCTCAGAATACTTGTAAATTTATAGCATTTTCGATTCGCATTTGCAGCTAAGTGTTACCTTCTAGAATATTCGTATTCCTACTTCACATCCATTTCTCTGTCTCCTCATCAACAACATTATTTTAGCAACCGCCGCATCACTACTACTACAAAAGCACCTCTCTTCATCCATCACTCTGAAGGGTTGGCAAGCCTGGGGCGCGCCTCGGTGGACTCCCCAACCTCGTCTCCTCTTCCGAGTCGACCACCCGCATTTTTTTATATCCCCGATTTTTTCATTCTCCTCTTCCTTTTTTTATGTTTTTCGGTGAGGTACACTTTTTTTTCGCGTGGCTTTGTCGCTGCTGCCCCTTTCCGCGTTTGGTATCCTCCTCCCCCCCACCCCTTTATTACACATTCAACCCGTCACCTGTACGTTTATCACCTTCGTCGCCAACTTGCAATCATTGTTCACTCTAGTAACAGTAGAGCTCTATTAAAACAAGCATATGCAGCCGCAATTTTTGTGCATTTGTGATGCATTCAGTGTATTGTAAACATTGCTCTAAAGTAACTCATTGCTAGTTTAATTGTGAATAATTAAAAAAATAATCATTTACGATTGCAGAGAGACGACTTGGGTTTTCATCATATTGTGAACATTATGTCCCATTAGTAGGAAACCAATTCCAACTCTGGAAAAAGTGTGTAATTATTTTCTTTTGTTCGTTTGACGTAATCGCTTTCTATATATACTGCAGGAATAAATACATTTGTGTTCTTCATTTCAAGAGTAGTATAAAAACAAATGATCAAATAATTTAAACCAAGTGTTTTATTCATAGTCAGTATACATTTGCATTTGTTTAATTGCAGTTAAATAACATAACCTTAGTTTACTTACCTATGTTTTGAAGTAATTAAATCTCTTTATACCTAACTTCTGCATCATAAAAACCGTGATATTAAAATTACGAACACATGTTTTCATTGAAACTCTCAAGATCTCGAAGTTATATGCAAGGAATTTGCAATAATGAACAGATATTACGAAGCGCGACGCTAACGGTTGTACTTTACACTTCATTCTGTCAGTGTGACACACAAATAGCGTATGAGGAGATTAATTAATAGAACCTTAGTAACAGGTGTTCTTTGATTTCCATTGTTGTGGCACTTTTCCTATTGCTTGTCTCGGTCCTACTTCCTCGACTATCGTTCAACAATGACTTCCTCACTTTCATTTGTTTAAATGATCTGTATTGTCAAAAAACAGTTGCAAATTGTGCGTATGACCACGTGGAGGATAATGAACTAAGTTACTCTCCGGAAGCAAGCAAGGGACCATCCCATCAATTCCGATCAACGGTCCAAAAGCAAAGGCGGATTTAAAAAATATAAATATAATGATGAGATTCATTCTGTTATCCATTTATTATTCCAGAATTGATATGATGTGCAGTGAAAATTCGAGATTAATAATAACCTAAGATTTCAATGACATTCCCACGTATGGAAAATCCGCCATTAACCTGAGGAAACCCGGAGAAGTGCCCGGGGTTGTTTTGGAGAATGATCTACGGATGTTATCACCACCGTCATTAACACTGTTACCTGTAATTTATATACTCTCTTTTTATTGTTGTGTTTGTAAATGGGAAGTGTAGCGTGCTATTCAAGCTTATCTCCATGAAGCGATAGGAGGTAGGAGGGTAGAATGGTATTAGTATAGGTGGGCCGCTTAGCTGTGTTTACCTACAACTTGACCCACGTGGAGGCGTTAGTAGAAGTAGTTAGTAATAGTTAGAGATATTGATACTAGGAGGAGCTGGATAGAGGAAGGAAGGTTTGCTTTTCAGTTGTCACAGCTATATGAACTCGGACATTAATGTGTAAAACTACAAATTTTCCGGCCCCATAAGGAATCGAACCCGGGTTCACTTGGTGATGGGCGACAACACTACCCGTGGGGCTTCCTATATTTGGAGCGTCCCCAGTCACCATCCTCCGACCGCGTCACCAGAAGTTACGTCACCGCCGCCGCCCCCATCACCTCCCATTGAGAACGTTGCTCATTGACGCGCTTTTGTTTCTCGTGGAAACAATGTCTGCCTTTGTGGCGCATCAGAAGCAACGCACCGCGCGCCACCGCCCTAGGAACCTCTTTTGAAAAGCCTCTATCCGTCCTCCACGCTGCCACCCCCAACGCCCCCGCACTGCCCTGCCCCTTTGCTGGTTCTCGCCCCATCCAACACACACATCGCCTCTGACATGGATGGCTGTGTGCGAGAGAACGGCTACGATTGGGGTTTCGATCATCTGGAGTCAATCACGGATCAGCTCCTTATAATGACTGATCATCCAACGAGATGATAATTGACCTCAAACATTAATATCTTACCGAAACATAATTTTTGAAAATAAGATCTCCTTACGACCACGTGGAGGACACTTAATTTATTCTTCGGAAGCGACAACGTTTCGATCATCTGGAGGCACGTAAAGCTCGCTTCCTTTGGATCAATTCCTCATAATAACTGACGTAGAAAAGGTATTTGATCTTACACATTAATGTATGTTATATCATTATAAATTATCCCATCCTGGCCCGGATTTTCCTCCGTTTTTCCGTCGGGTAGAGGCGGATTTATTACACAGGTTCTCCAGGCTATTTAGTGTTTTTTTTTCAACTCTTATGATTTTTAAACACTATACTCAGAATAATCTATAGTTCGATAATAACTTGTACATGTAATTTTTTGCGTTAAACTACAAACATATTGACATTCTATTAGTATTATAACTCGCAGCTAACTTTTTCTCTTATCTAGGAACTTATGGTGAATTTTTTTGAATCCGCTTCTGCCTTAGGGCCCTTGATCGGAATTGATAGGATGGTCCCTTGCTTGCTTCCGGAGAGTAAATTAGTTTATTGTCCTCCACGTGGTCATACGCAGTTTGTACTGTATTTTGACAATAAATTTATTATTATTATAATAAATGAATAATTTAGTTTCAACTAATGTCTCACAATTTGCTTATGATCACGGGGAGGACAACAAACTGATTTACTCTCCGGAAGCAACAAAAAACCCATCCCATCCGATCACAAGACTCTTGAGGCAGTGGTGCATTTGACATTTCTGCGCCACAAGCCAAGTCCTAACATGCGCCTCTCCCCCCACAAAAGAACAAAAATAATATCTTCTTAATATAAACAAACTTTTCTTTAAATGCAACAAAAGAACTGTGATTTAATACATATAGTTAAAGTCATCATACTTTACTTCGAGAAATTCATCATTTAAAAAACCCATGAACGGAAATGCAATGTTTTTTTTAAAAAAATTATTGTTGTAAATGTAGCGTGCTGTTGAAAGTTATCTACATGGAGCGATAGGAAATAGGAGTTGGGTGGTAGAGTTATTGTTAGTAGGTGGGTTTACCACAACATCGAATTGTTAGTAGAAGTAGTTAGTAATAGTTAGAGTGTTTGATACTAGGAGGAGCTGAATAGAGAAAGGGAGGTTTGCTTTTCAGTAGTCACACCTATGTGAACTGGGACATTCATGTGAAAAGCTACAAATTTTCTGGCCCCATCGGGCCACATCCAACATCAAATAGATCCCGGGATGACTTGGTGATGAGCGTCACCTCAGGGGACATTAGTTTATTTTGTATTAGTCGCAGTAAATTACATTTTTGTCCTCAGTGTGGTCATGCGCAGTTTGTAACAGCTTTCTTGACCGTAAATTATTTATGTATATATTTATTTTTGTCAGTCTAACTGTCTTGATGTTGGTGTAGAATCTGTACTCAATGTAGCCAACGCTTCTTCTTCGCCATCGTCCATAAGAGTAATGATAAGGGAACCTCGCGTTCTGTTGGCAAGACATTCGAACTTGAATTCATAACCAACCTCTGACAACAATCCAATTCACTTGCTCTAGTGGCGCTGTTCAGTTCTTTATGCTTCGAGCAAAGTGAGGAACGAATACGTTGCGTCTCTGTTTGTTGTCTTATTACCTTATATTTCTTTACATCAAATAGTCGCTTTTGTGACTACTATTAATATTTATTTGGATATTACTTAAATTCTTTGTGACCACGTTTTCCTTGAAATTTTCGCGAGTGAATTGTTTCGTAGAGGTCGGCAATTTGTTTAAGGCAGCCATATTGAATAATTTTAGGCAAATTATCGCGACTTCAGTGTATGTAATGATATACCGATATTCCGAAACATTGCTAATAGTCTATTGCATTCATTTAGCGTTCGTGATTAATAATGTTCATTTTAATGACACTACCACTTCAGTGATATTAACCACATTTTATTGCAACGTACTTTCAATAAATATTTAGTAATATCAAGTTGCATTTGTGGGGAAATCCTGGAAACAGTACATTTCGATGTAGAATTCAATACTATTTGATGCAAAAAATATGCTTCAATCTTTTTTCAAAGAAATAAACTGTCAAATAAGCTATTACAAACTGCGTATGACCAAGTGAGGAAAATAAACTAATTTACTCTCCGTAAGCTTACAAGAGACCATTGTATCGATTCCGATCAAAGGCCATATAGCAGAGGCGGATTTAACATTTCATCATACTCCTAATGATAAAAATAGTTCGGCACGTTTATAGTAGTAACAAACGCCAACAAATATTGTATTTAATAAAACACAAAAAAATAATTTCACAAGTATGTATTATCATCAAACTATAAACCATTGGAATGTATTCTTGATAAATCGACACTAAATTCGTAAATAATTGTATCAATAGATGCCGTCCCTAGGCAAGAGCCAAGCGAGTCTTTATAAAACATCCGCCTCTACCCGAAGGAGAACCGGATACAAACCCAGACCACGATATTCTCTGTCTAATACCTTCAACATTCCGTTGTAAATAAGAAAGTTTATGCTTTGAAAGCAAAAAGTAGATTTATGCTAAATATGGAAGCGATCTCCCGCGGTGTTCACGAGTTATTTCACGTGAATAATATCATGCACACAATATTACTAAATTGTTTTCTTCTTCGTAAATATGGAAAGCTATTATCGAATATTTCTTGTTGGTTCCTTCCCAGTTTTATCATAAATGTTGATACACCTTCCGAAAATTTAAAGTTTGCTTCAATTTTCAAAACCCGGTGAAGTTTTAGACAGTATCATACATTCCTTTTCTCAGATGCATTTTTCTCTTCCATACACAATTTACCTTACAATCCGCTCTGTTGGCAACACTGAGAGATCGTTTCTTGACCTTTTCTCACAACTACTCTCAAGTGGAATAAACAAAAAAGAGGGCTAAGTAAAATGATTCAGTTTTAAAATAAAGAGAGGAAGGTTTAAAATTGCGTGATAAGTATTATTTACTTGGTAATTGTGGTGCTTTAGCAACATTATCAAAGCATGATAAATTAAAAGTCGTTTCTATGTTGCTCATTTTTTTATTATTGGTATTAGAAAGCTTTTTCGGCTGCATAGCAACCATCATCAGTAACATACACTGAGTGTTAAGGAATATTTTTGGCGAACATCAAGTATTATTTAATGTTTGAGAAAACATCACAGACATGCATCTTTAATGGAATTAGTACATTGTGTACTTTCTATTAATGTATAAAGTTACAAAAGATCGTCTTCCTGCTTATTAGGCGGAGCCCGTGGTTTCCGCAATATCAAAGTGGATGCAGAAGCTGATTTAATGAATTGAAGCTTCAAATGAAAAAAATGTTCAAAAACAAAATGTCTTTGCAAACCCATTACAACCGGACATGGCTGGCACAGGATTCGAATATTTTCCAGGAAGAACGAGCAAACCTGGAAGTGTCTAGTCATTCTGTAGTTTCCTCTCCGTCACCGTAAATAAACAAACAAACAATCAAACAAACCGAGTACATTTTTGTCGTTTTACGAATGGAGGATTCACAGGGCAAGTAAACCAAGTTGTAATCATCTGATTTTTAAAAAAATGTTATTTAAGTTTTCTTTAAACAAACAATTCTGACGCAGTCCGAAAATTCTGCATAATTTAACTGTTGCTCTGAATTTTATTACTTTAACACTTCTGTGACACGAAATAGTCCCCCCCTAAAAAAAAGAGAGAGAATTTCTCTTACGCACTCAAACATAGATGCGTATCCGTTTATAAGACTCATTGAATAATATAAATATAATTACTTCGATGCGTGATAGTAGTAATGTTTCATTTTTTTATAATAGTGTTACTTCTGATATATGGAATCGGGGTGCGGACGTGTTCCATTATTTGAGTGGGCCCCAAACCCCTAGTAACCGATTTATGATTCCTTGCGCGGAGAGTGAAGTAAAATATTTTTCTCGAAGAGGTCCTACGCTGTTTCCATTGAGCTTTTTGACAAAAAAATAATCCAGTTTGACTATTTTTTTCATGCGAAGTCAAACAACTAAAATTTAACTTGTTTTACTTTATTCCGTTACTTTGAAAAAATAAACCAATTAGTTGTGACCCAAAAAGTCGAAAACTATTATTCGTGAAAAAATTGTTATAGATTTGACGTCTCCAGTTATAGAATTGTTATAGATTTCACTACACATATCTCGAAAGAGTATTTTGGTAACAGTCCATTACTTCAAAAATTTATCTGAACAACGAGAGTCTCTGACTGTCTCATCTCGTTTCCATCTGCATGTTCCAGCACATTCTCCAAAGAACGCCACTTGCCTCCCCTTCCCTTCCACTATGTGAGACACCTTTCTATTATTGCCTCTTTGCCGGCATTCCGACCACCCTAATCTTCGTGTATTCTTCCTCCTCCACAGCTCGTAGTTCCAACCGTCGCTGCCACCAGCGAAATAAAAAAAGAAAAAGAGAGAGAAAAAGGGAAAGGAAAACATTCGCGGCGCGAATGGAGGAACGCCACGACGAAAAAAAGAAGAGAGAAACAAAAGCGAAGCGGAACGTGTTGTTGCGTTGTGGGACATGTTCCGCCCGGTGGCACGAGAGAGGAGAGGGAGATGGCGGCGTTCCGTTGCTGCGGAGACGAACGTGAAGCGAGGGTGAAGGCGATGAACGTCGATATGGATGTTCTCTGGATCTTCTTTAAATCAGATGACATCAGTTACTATTTATCCTTTTCCTTTAATTGGAATATAATGTTTCGATATTTAATACATAAATACAAATATTTAGTGTCAAAAAATTAGTTACAAATTTGCGCATGACCATTTGGGGGGGTGCCGATAAAATAGTTTCATCTCGGGAAGCGAGAGAAGCACCATCTCATCAATTCCAACCGAGGACCCAAAGGTAGTGGCGGGTTTAAAATTTCTAAAAGAGATTAATGATTACAGAAGTATTAATGGTATTGCGGTCGACGAGTAAATCCGCCTACATTCAATGGATAACCGGAGAAAAACCCGGACATAGTATTAAAATTTCATTATGCTACAACCGATTCGCTTTCTGAGCTAACACCAATAGACAAGCCGGCCTAGTGTGATCCAAAATGGTATTCGGAAACAATATATCGATAATTGAATTATCGCTACCACCATGCCAAAGGTACGTATTTATTTAGTTTCGACAAGTATATCATCAATCCTTAGAGAAAAATCGAGTAATAACAGAAACATTGATGTTGTGCCTCGATTTTTCTGGAAACATCGACACTGTGAACAAAAGTTTGTGGAAATTATGGAAAAGCAGATTCGAACCTTCGGTGTTGTGGCAGCGTTTTGTTGATAATGCGAGAATAATCTTTTAAAATTATTAATAAGGAAAGTAGAACCTCACTAGTCCGACCTCGACTGGTTCTATGCTCTGGTTGGTCTGACTGTAGCTCAGGCATAGACGTCTACGAGTAGACGGCTCACCGACTAGTGACGAGCCATATTTTACTTCTGGGTCGCTTTGCAGCCTGAGAGAGCTACTGGTTTGTTTATTGTGTATTTTAATTAGTTATCCCGTGTGGATTGATGACAGTTTTAGTGTTTACTAATATAATACAACGTGTACATACTGATGATAATCCTACCGTTTTTCCGATCCTACCATGCCCCCAGACTCTCAGGTGACGGATTAGCGAGATTCTTCTGCAAGAAAATTTGTTCCCTTTAATGAAATTATGTACGCGTAAAATTTAAAAATTTTAATGGGCTTGGTCGTATTAAATTAAATTTTAATGTTTTCACTCGAGTTATACCCTTTGTTTTACGCATTTCAACATCCTTGAGAATGATTCCGGACATTTCTAGTAAAATGGGAAATATTGATCAGTTATGTACTTAACATATTGAATTCTAATATTTTATTCTGTGAGAAAATATTCAATTCTTGAATTGAAACAATATTAATCGTGATGATGATCCCAGAAGATAATTTTTTTGTTTGTGACAGCAATTATCCGAAAATGATATGGGATGAAGCTCCGAACAAAAGATGTATTTGTTGTTAGTGTTCGTTTGGTGCTATTATAGCACATCCATTTCCATGTGGGTAGCCCAACAGCAATGCGTGTTTTTCATTGGAAGTGTGTGTAGACGAAGGCGACCAGCTGAAGGAGGCACCGCCTTCTCGATTGGTCATGGTGCTTGCTCGTTTGCTTCATTGTCACTGGACAGGCACGCTCCCGCTCTTCGTCTCCATGAGATCCGGAGGGCCAAGGCCAATATCTCACCTATTCCATTTTGCTGGATGGTTTCCGCAATTATTTTCTCCCGCCATGCTAGCTGACGTAATACATAACATAAATGAAAGGCGAAACACTTGATCCACCTTGTTACATTCTCCAATATATTAGTTGTGCGGACAAAAAATTATATGATTTAAAAATCTAAAACTTATAAACATGGATGCAACATTATATGCCAATATCGATTTTAACTTTTAAAACACATCTTATCGATCATTAAAGTAATATATAGCCATTTAAAATTTGGATAAAATACATTGAAAACATAATTTATTTTCGAAAATAAAATACTTCCCGAATCTTTTTCTTGGATGATTTTTTTTTTAAATTATAGACAAAACCCTAACAAAATTTTTTTTGTAGAGGTCACTGGATAATTCAGAGGAGATATTTAAATTTTGATTCACCTTTGTCATCTACGGACATATAGACAAATGCAGGGCGTGCTTCCTAACGATTAGTCGAACTGACGACCCTTGAGTTCTCGTATATTTTACATCAAATTTAGGGGTATACTCCTGGAATTATAAAACGGATCACGAAAATATAATATAATTTTATAATTCCAGAACCATACAAAAATGTGTAATAAATCTACGCTAGCGGAAATAATATTTGACGTGACGTGTCCGGAGAGAGGAAAAATAAAAAAGTGTTCGGAATACCCCATCATACATTACAATAAGAAAATATTTTATCATAATATTCAATTTTGAAAAGATTAAAAAAATATATATTAATTTATTTTTTTATGCGTTAAATTAGTATGATGTTTCGCATATATTTTTACTCGTGGAAAAGATACGCGATAAATTTCAACAAGTCGAAAATCGAACTCGGGACTCCTGCTTTGATCGCAGAGGTGTTAACCACTACACCATCCGTTCGCCTTCCACATCTGTACATCATTTCCTCCCAGACCTAAACCCCGGAAGACCTGACACATCCCCATATAGGAGATAAATGAACCAGGCGGCACACAAGTCTGTGTGGACGTTATTACCAGTTTCACACGTACGTAGGTTCGTTATGTACACATTTCTTCCGTGTTCCCTACACATGGAGATGATATGTGGTAACTTTTCGGTCAGGTGAAAATGACGAGAAACCGGGAATCGAACCCGGACTCCTGCTTTGATCGCAGGGGTTGATGGTAATAAATCATATAATATGATGTTGTTGATGATAATAAATAAATAGTTAGTCGTCGGGTAAATGTTTACCGAACCCCATCCCGTGCCGGATTCAAGAGTACAGAAAATGGCGAGCTAAGACAAGCTGGAGTCTAGGGAGTTCACAGTTCATATTATTTCTTCAATAAATAATTTTTTTTTGTCAGAAATTCAACAGTCGTTACTATAGTTACTATTATTTATAAAGCTAACATACAAAATTATTTAAATTTAAACAAAGAAGACAATCAGACTTTTGAATAAATTGACTAACATTCAAATCCGGCAGAACAACCTAAAGATGACACCAACGTAAGAAGTCGCAACATGTCGACCAAAGTTTCCCCTTTAAAACTGTTCCTACTTCTGCCTGGGACGCGCACTCTTGGAAGTATTCTTCTCGTAAAATACACGACGTTTTTTATGTTCAATTAGTTTCTGCATGACGTTCACAACGCAAAATAAAGTATATCGTGCTTTCATTAGAATCTTAAAAGTCACTTCATATTATAAACGTAGGCTTCCGCGGCCGGAGTCAATATAA
>NNCF01126611.1:284611-302204 GCA_002313205.1 Laupala kohalensis | reverse complement strand
CAACAACCGCAGCGTATAATGATTGCCAGTGATGACCACTTCCAACACATGATATAACGGTGGCGGCATCATGACACAATGTCAGGCGGAAAGAATACTTGAACACAGATGGCGAAGAAATAATATTAGAAAACAAACAATGGAAAAAAGCAGATAACGGAAAAGATGATGGAATGTTGACAAATCCGCTGGAACACGGCAAAAGAAGGAAGAACATTATGTAATTTTATTAAGGATATAAGATATGCAAGGAAAAACAAATGGTGTTTCAAACTGATAATAGCTTAACACAAATAGGGATTTTAAAGCATATTTACACCGTTTCGGATTATCGAACACCGTAGATTGCGATTGCGGAAAAGGCCAAGAGGCAGTAACACACTATTGGATTGTGAATACGGGAATGAAGAGTGAGGATGACAATTAATGAAAAAACAGGAGCTTATACAGCGAATGAATGGCACAGGTTGATAGGTAAAGAAAACAATTATAATGAACTGCAGGAAATAATAACAATAATAATAATGCTGGTCAGAAAAGTAATAAAGAAAGAGAATGGTAGAGGCAGATAGCTGATAGTAGACAGGCCCGCCTCCCCGTGGCTGGGGCAGTGCTTTGCTGATGCAAGGCAAGCGGCACAAAAAATAGAGACAATATAGGCACAATAAAGTGGAAAAGAGAGGGTATTGGAACTCGGGTATTGTACAAGTGATACGGTACTGGAATATGATAATAAATGAAAAATAAATAAATGCATTTGTTACGGTCCTCGTTGTCACTTTGAAATTCTTTCGTTATTATTATTATTTATTTATTTATTTATTGCATATAATAAATAGTAGGCAGTCATGATTATTTATCTTCGGGCGCACGTGGTGGAGACTAGCCCATGAAGGTGCAGAAAACCGGTACGCCACTTCCTTCGGAGGTTCGTCAGCGTCGCGAAGGCCGTGGGAACGGCGCTGTCAGCGGCGCCCCTTCGGTGGCATGATTCTGTCATATTAATTGTGATTGCCCCCCCCCCTCCATCTTGGAAGATGAACGAGACGGTCGACGAGCGAACAGATAGATAGTGTGAGCTGAGGATCTGCTAGTAAAATTCATGCTTCATAAATTAAGATTTCATTAAACTTATAAACTCCTATCATGTAGAGTGCAAGATGGGACTTGCACTCCGGAGCGTGCATAAAGGTGCATGCTCCATAGAATCAATACTTTCATTTCAAAGGTTGATTCATTATTTCATGTTTTGTTGGGTATATTATAGTGTGCATTGAGGCACGCTCCTTAGCACGCGTGTTCGTCTTGGAACATTTTCTTTTTAATAATCTTGTTTTGTTTGTATAATTTGGAGCATCAACTAAAAGCTCATAATAATTTCATTTATAAATCTTTGTTTGTTTTGTGTGGTTTAGTTTTGTGGAGATTGGTAGCAGCTGTAACCAATTGCTTAAATAAATAGAATTTAGTTTGTTAATTTCCATAAGTTTTCTTAATGTCATTCTAGGAATAATTCGAATGATCCTGGCTCACATTTCATTCTTAGTCGCCCCACCTCTCACAATTGTGGAAGATACGCCACGAGCCAGCGAGTAGCCCCACAGAGTTGATAAAGGAATATTTTATTAGGTCGAACCTTTAAATATAAACACATTAGTAGTCAATATCTTTGATAGAGTAGAAGCTAGGACCCCTGGAAAGGAGGGACGTTTCAATTTTGGTGGATAAATGCCGTGTAGTTACCTTGATCGCCCGGGAACGTATCGCAATGTTTTCCCTGTAGGGAATTGTATATCAATTAAATGGTCTCTAGCATGGACCCCATGAATTTCAGGACATAAATTCATGAGACATTATGTGTTCCTTCTCATGTCAGGGATCGACCCTGAAAATTTACGTTTTGGTCAAAATCATCCTCTGACATACGAATTCCGTGTCCTCTCACAATTTCGAGTTTTCTCTCAGCGTTGATAGATGAGTCGGCCGGTCACTTAGGACAACGTCACGTCAAAGTCTTATTGTTTAGTTCTATGCCATGAAGTGGACCTTGATCGTTCTATGTGTAAGTTCCATGCTACGAAAAAGAAATTTTAATCCCGAAATCATGAAGTCTCAAACAATATTGTTGTGGTAGTAAAAAATTTCATTTATTTAATTTTCAATTCAAAAACTTGTTTAAAAAACGTAATTTTTAAAGGTTTTGTATCTGCAACATTTGGATTCAGAGTGATGTAGTATTATTGGTCTATTGATTAAAAATTGGTATTGATTGAGATTGATATCAAAGTGATTTTAGATAGGTTTCAGTATCGGTGGATCGAAACGACATTCATTATAGAGGAGAAATAACCTGTAATTCGAATTCCAAAAATCTCGGAAAATCCAGAAACAATTTGGAAGAAAAAACACTAAGTCAACATGACGTAAGAGAGACGTATATTATTGCATGGAAATTTGAAAACACCTGTTTCTTTTTGAGTGAAAATTAAAGGATCTGGTGAAGTGGCGCATCTCCTCGTGTATACAATGTGGGGTCAGCGCAGCATTAACATTACATTGGGTTTAGCAACTTCGTTTCATCCTTACGCCATATACTTTGTAATTGAAATGCTTACTGGACTCGGAGACTTTAACAGTTCCTTGATAAAGAAAAGAATAAAAGGAAATGAATGTGCTTTTGTGGACGGGGCATTGAAGACATTATGTACGTACCGCTAGATTGTAGTGCTACAGGGACAGAGAGAGAGGACTGGCTGAGACTCAGAAAAAAGAAGAGAAAGTTTAATTTACAAGACTGGGAGGAGTGGATAGAAGCAGAAGAAGACAATATACTATTTGAGAAATTCGTCATACAGATCATGTGTATAAGAAAATAATGCAAAGGTACAGAGTAGAATTAAATACAATTACTATGGAAGGCAAGGAAAAGTAAGAAGAATAACCCTGTTAGTGGCCAAGAGGTCGAGGAACAGGTATAAAGAAGCAAGAAACTGCTTTAAAAAATTACTTTGCAAAGCGGATAGGACATGAAGAGTATACAGGAACTGCGAGGACAAGAAAGGACCGAAAATACAACACAGACACACACGATCAAACTACGTTCCAAGTGAGAAAAGCGGAAAAGAGTATATTTTTTGCGAAGCATATTAACCCCTGGTAGTAACCTTCTTCGAAGGAACAGGGCAGACAGAACTACGTAAATAAATAAATAATAATTCTTTGGGACTGTATAGAGAAGAAATAAGGAGAGAGGTGTTGAGGATCCGGGTTAAAGAAAGGAAAGAAAAAATATACTTCGCAATTCTACAAAACGTACATTTGTAGTGAAGAACGGACGGTGAGTTCAACCACGGACAGTTGAGGCAGAATTTATCACAGGACACAGCTACACTAAAAGTTATTTACGAAGATTTGGAATAATACAGGATGGGATGTGCGATTGTGGATTAGGTGAATAGATGAGAGCATGTGTTTTGGGACTGCCAATTTTACGGACCAGTAAGGGCGCGAAATTTACGATTAATACGGACAGAGGACACAGTATATAAAATTGGTAGGCAAATGATAGAAAAAGAAGAACGGAAGAAGAAGGTGTGAAGAAGGTAAGGAAAAAGTGGAAAATGCACTCATATGTGAGTATAATGATAATGAAAGTGGACACTTGGTTAAACTAATTGAGGATAAAGGAGTGTTTTACATGCAGGACTGAGCAAGGATGATAGAAGACGTAGATAAATGGGAGAAAGCATGTGAGATATTGACTGAAATAAAATGTAAAAGGAATGCTGCAAGAATCGATAACAGAACAGCACACACCACCCTCAGAAATACCAATTCCGAAAAGACACCGAATGATAACAATAACGACAGAGAAGAACAGTGCCAGGACATTAGAGAAGAATTGAGATGTAACGAGGTGTAAAAGGGCCCGGGTAAGGACATGGAGTTGCGAAACCGGGCATCACTGAGGAACAAAGAAATACAATTTGCATTGATTGTCTTCGATGTCTGTATTACTGTGCGAAAGTAAATAAATTGAAAAAATAATAATTGAAATTGGCGTCTCACTGCTCTAAGGGGAAAATTGCTGCCAACTTGAGTTGCGCTTGCACTGCCATGTAGTGGATGATAGAACGTCCAAGCCGGTAACGTGGTTTCCCCGAAAAAGGAACCAACAATAAAGGGCCAACACAGAACGGGAACCGAGCCCTTACACATATTGTAGTATGATTATGGGATGAAGTTGGGGTTGACGTCTGCCACGCCCCTGGTGGCTACAGCGGCAGTGACGCTGGACGCCCTGGAAGTCTGAGAAGCGCTTTCATGAAAAGCGAAGTCACATATAAATTATTATTATGAAAACCTTAAAGAACGGCTGAAGAAGAGTAGGAAGATGATGGAGGAAGAAGTAGAAAAAACAGCGAAAGACATCCATCTTCAGCACCGAGTGACGTAGCAAGAACTCCGATTTGTAACTGCTCTCATATTTGCCCTTTCCTCAGTCTCCTCGAAGAAAACGTAATTTTACTAAAACGTGAAGCTATGTTTGCAGGCTTTTCAATGTATAGCATCACGTAGAAAGTGTACAACTGCGTTATTTTTACCCAGAAATCTGGTGCAAAGAGAAAATATGAGAATATAAAGGTAAAAAACACCCAGTTGTCACAAGTTCAAAAGAAATTTGACAAATATGAGTCTTGCCCTCTAGCTATGAGACCCGGAGGGGTAATATTTTTGTTTCAACCACACATCAATCTGTTTGCATGGTGTTTTAAGAATTACGTGAAAGAATTTGAAATTGGCGTTTAACAAGAACCACTATTAGTTGTATTATTTATTTAGTAGATTACATGTCTGTTGGCGTGGTTCGGGCTATTTCACCCTGTCTTCAACCTAACCAGTAACTTAGTGTATTGCACCCTCCTCTCATACGCAGTTTCCAACTGCTTCTTTGATAATAAAGTTTATTTTATTTCTTTATTAAGCTGAATTGTAACCTTGACTTGGGTGAGGATTTTGGGAAGGATAGATATTGGGTTGCCGTGGTTCTGAACCAAGATTTGTGTGGAGTCGATTAAGCTACATGAGAAGATAACATCACCTAGTTCGGTTCGAACCCGTGCTCTACCGCTCAGGGATATTATGGTAGCGCAGACACTACCACTAGACCACCGCTGTCGCTTATATTACCGCTACCGTTATTATAAAACAGTAATATATTTAAGTTCAATTTTATGCCGTTATATTATTTTTGGTGACCGATTTGGAGGCCTCTTACAGGATGTAGTCCGGGGTGGACGGATTTCCACGCCCTCCCCTCCCTTCGCTACTGGTCTCTTTCAAGTCAAGCAGATGTCGATACCTCGTCGTTATAAACTCTTCGTGCTACACGTTAAGACGGGACGAGTAAAATGTTGACTCGTTTTTAACCAGTCTAAAAGATGCTCGTTGCCAAGTTAAAATTGAAATTGATCTTTGATTCCTACAGAAATTCCTAATTTGAGTTTTAAATAGTAAACTTGAGGCAGAAACTGATATTGATGGAGATAGAAAAAAATGCGAGATAATTCGGTGATACTTCGTCTGAATTCGACTCCAGTGTATGACGTGCACAAGTGACTGCAATTTTAGTTCAATACAAATACCATTAGAGTATGCATCTTGCAAAACCTATTCATTCTGTTCTGAGCCACTTCACCTAAAATTCAAGTAGTGTCTTTCTCCGTTTTACCTTCAGGTAGAGGCGGATTTTAATATATAGGTTCTCTAGGCTCTTGCATGTGGGAGGTGGTCTATTGTAATAATTAATCTCAAATTTTGAGTTATTTTAATGGTCACGATTTATCAACAATATATTCCGAATGATATATAGTTCGATCATATTACGTACGTATGAACTATTTTTAAATACAAATTTGTTGGTATTCTGTTGATATTATAACACGTAGCTAACTTCTTTATTCTTATCTGAAGAGTGTGCTGAAATTTTCAATCCGCCTCTGCCTTCGGGCACTTGATCGGAATTGATGGGATGGTCCCTTGCTTTCTTCCGGAGAGTAAACTAACTTATTGTCCTCCACGTGGCCATATGCAATGTTGTCGTACTGTCTTTTATTTATTTTTTTCTTCAAATATATTTTTATATTCCTATCACCTTTTAAATTGAATTCAATTACAAAATATTACATTTAAGTGAAAGAATGAAATAATTCTGAATGTACATGATTCCTTTTGCCCATTACTATTCATAATAAACAATATATTGAAGAATTTACGATGTAATATTTATAAATATGGTATTTCATCTATAAATTAGTCTAAATAGACATTCAAATTGTTATTGCTTTAATGTTGTTTCATTATAAAGAGCACATGTCTAGTTGACTGCAAATACTAGTTTTTTTAAATAATTCAACGTGACATAAAACACGCATTTCTCAATTTTTCTCCCCCCAAAATTCGTACGTGTAGGAATAATATTTATGTGATGTATTTCATTGATTCTTCATATTTGGACACAATGGACGTTAAAAATGTTTTGATTTTCCTCAAACATAACAACAAGGATACGGTCATATAGAGGTGAAACTATTATTCATCTTTCCATTTCAAAACATTTAATAGCTTCAAAGATCAACAAAATCCACATTATCTCCTAAAAGGTTAGAAAATTAAACGCTCGCATTTTGAAAGCCGTCGCCTCGTTTTCTCTGGAAACCTCAGATATATTCCAAGAGCAAATACGAACGACAAACCTCGTGTCACCTTCAAACATTGGCGAAGTGGAGAACACCATTGTGATGGCCGATCACTGCTTCAACTTTCAATAAAGTACACAGATGGTGACTATCCGTGTCAGGCGAGTTGAAGACGCGTCCAGTGGACTCAGGAACTCACAAATCAGAAATTGTCGCCTCTGCTCGTTACATTTGGAACGTGAAATCCCATAAAAAATGGCGACACCTGGCTTGGGAAACTTCGAGAAGATCAGTCACAAGTCAAACGGAATGTGATAACTGAATGGACACTCAGGGGAATTCCGTGTGTATCTGCGATGAAAAGAACGTTTCATGCGTTTGATAGCCGGTAGCTTGGGTGTATTCAGATCGGACAAGGAGGGCGGCATCTTTGGAGGTTAGCGGTGCATCGCCAAGTGATGTGAGGTTGAGCGTAAGGACACACGTGAGTCGGGTGTTAACAGAAGAGGACACATGAGGATACAGGAAGGTGTCCTCTTTCGCTGTGGGGGATTTTAGCAGTGGACATCTGAATTTGTGGGAGTGTTTGAGGAAGTATGTGTTCCGTGCATGGAAAAGAGTTTGAAATCTGAAATCCAGTAGAACGGGGATAGTGGAGAACTTTTGAAATCTGTGAAAACAGATCACTTTATCGTGTGTGTAATTTAGGCAAATTGAAAAACTTAAGAATGGAGAAAGCTTTTGGGAAAGACATGTTTAGCTAATAGTTGCAACGAAAAATGTTTGCAGAATTCTAACACTATGTTCTTCAAGATAATTTATTTTTGCCATAAATATTTACAATAATGGGCGAAACGTAGGGCCCATGCATCTTATAGAAGCGTTAAAATTTGCCGTGGGCTGTGCAGACTATACCCTAGTATTCACTCTCAATGAATTGGAACAGTAACTCAAAATATAAAAATTTAAGCAATACGTTCACTTTTTTAAAAATTATATGGCAGGAAATTAATATCCGTAGGGGCAAAGAATAAATAAGTGTATTAAATAATATTATACTTATCATGACTATTATTTTTAAAAAATATCAGGTAAATTATTATATGCACTTAAGTGCCTGTTTCATTCATTGAGCACCGTTGGGAACTACGGAACACCCACGGTAAGGACAAGCGCGCTAAACATGAAAATGAACTAGATGTTTACTGGAAACCTGTAACAGAACAAGAAAATTTTGTGGCAGAATAAAATACATTTATTGAAGGAATAGAGATACAGCTGGAGAGCAAATTTTATATACGACATACCCATAAATATAAAACTATATTACTCATGTTGTTATATTTGCATCTGATCTTCATGTTTCTTCTTTTACATAAATGCATGTTTAAATTAATAATTTAATGAAATCACAAGACAAATGAAATAGATAAAACAGACTAAATTTTTTTTAAAAAGATAAAAGCTGTTTTTTAGTGAGAGTGTGTAAGTGCAATGGAATGTCTGACTTCAATTTAAAAAAGTACGCATTTGGAAAAAACGAGTACTGTTACAATTCTACAATTACAATTCTACAATACGCACACAAATAAAAATAAACAGAATGAGACAACCGAGAAACATCGTTGACATACAACGTACTACGCAAATGGAATTTATTATTTCAGGAAATTATTTCTTTGCTCCGTTTATTTTGGACATCTACGATTGGTTAACTGATAACGCCGATGTAAAAGTACAATATTTATTCAATTAATTTATTTTAAATAAAAACATGTTACAAACACGGAGGTCAAAAATCTAACTCACTTGAGGAACCATCTTATAATGTCGGATCCAAACGAAAACCGGGACGGAAATTACATCAGGTTTTTTAAAAATTGTTATTTGTTTTCCCAATACATTGTGTTGTTTAGAATGTTGTTTTAAAATAAATACCACTTTATTTGTTTTTTTACAATAATTTATATAATTGAAACACAAGAAACTTCCTTAAATTTGTTACGTTTTGAATTCTATTATAATACGTATGACTTTGTATGGTTTTGAATTCTATTGTATTACGGACAGTCAAATTATTCATGCTATCGAGCAGTAATTCACGCTTTTCAAGGTGCATTCAAGATTATTAAAAATGAAAATTGTATAATCGTTCGTAGAAATTCTTGGATCATCATTCTTTGTATTCCTTACTAAAGAAGAGTGATCTACGAGGTTAATTAATACATTATTCTACGCGGAAGGTAATTATATTCAGGACAATGTATTTCTTAACATAATTTCCTCCCTTTTTTTAAAACCTGCCATTTTTTCCTTTCCTCGAGACTTCTCCCTGGTTCCTCTCGAGGTGGCAAAAACGTTCTCGAAAGAAGAACCTGCTAAATGGTGTAATGTCTCAGAATAATACACTTACCCTATTGAACAACAAAGAGAAATGATATAATGGCTAGAAACAACACTCTTCTGTTCTCCCTCTCAGCGCATGCTCTTTTTTTTCCTCTCCTCTCATTTGTTCCTCCCCCCCCCCTCCCACCGTCCAATCCGCCATTACCGTCGCTTACATTTTGTTTTCCCTGCGTAGCAGTAAACAACATTCTGCGTCGCATTGTGAACCAACGACGCGACTCTGCGAGAAAAAGCTTCTCCCCCCCCCTTTCCTCCGCAGAGAAGGACGGTCTCCTTTCGAGATATTGTCCGCAACTTGTTCAAAATTTAATTTAACTCCCCCTTCGTCTCTTGTATCGTATTTATCACGTTGAAAAGACTCTCCCCAGGAACGTGGAGACGCCGCCGCCACGACGCCGTCCGCCTGTCATCGCCTTCCCTTTCTTCCTCGTCTTCTTCTTTGTAGGATAGAGAGAAAAGATACGGAGGAGGGATACGAGAAGAAATTATGTAGGAGGAAAGAGAAGGAGAGAAGATGGAATCCGTGATATGACGAAAATATTGTCTCTTGGTTAAAGATGTGGTGATATTAATAATAATAAATTTACTGTCAAAAACGCGGTACAAACTGCGTATGAGCACGTGGAGGACAATGTACTAATAATAAACTTTATTGCATATATTTCTTTCGTGTACCCTTTATGCGACGAGCCAGGAATCGAACCCGGGACTCCTGCATTGATCGCAGGGGTTCGATTCCCGGGCCATCGTCATTTTCTCCTCATCGAAAGTTTGTCACAATAAACTTTATTTTTTTTTAAACTGTTACAAACTGCCGTTGACCACGTGGAGGATAATTAAGTTACTCTCCGGAAACAAGCAAGGGACCATCCCATCAATTCCGATCAAGGGCCCAAGGGCAGTAGAGGATTTAATATTTATACAAGAAATTGTATAATAACTGCGTACTCTTATCCATTTATTATTCCAAAATTAATTGTAGAAATTATGTGCAGTAAAAATTCGAGATTAATAATTACAAAACTATTAATGACATCCCCACCCAAGGAAAATTCGCCACTACCCAAAGGAAAACCGAAGAAAAACCCGGAGAACCAGGATGGCGCTACAGATTTAATATACACATCCGTGCTGAGGTAGTGTAGAGATGGAAATAAACTGTTATAAATAAAGAGGATCAAAAAACCAATTTGATCAGCATCTTGAGAACTATAACAATGGCGTTATAAAATATAAGAGGAATTAACATCATTTTCATCATCCGAAATGATATGGAAAACAAAAGAGTTGTTCAATGCAGAAACACTAATAAAGAATGACAGATCATTTTAAAAAATCGAGAAATATATCATATCCTGCTAATTTTGTCTTACTCAAAACTAGACTCTGTATGGGACAGTATAAGTAATGAGATATCAACCTGACGATGCAGAATTCAAGGACTGGTTTATTCATTGTGTTTTAATGGAATTCTGAACACGATAAGAAAAAAATCCGGTATGAGAGTGATTAGAAATACTGTAAAAAGAATACCAGGAGATACGAGTTTTCTACGAGTACTTACGAATGAGTTGTTTACGAGAAATAATTGTATTCGAAGTGAAGTTTAATTGGAAAATGAAATGTCACGGAATCTCTTAAAGTTTTTATTTTTTGGAAATATACTCTAATTTTTTTCCGAATTTGCGTTTACGTGAAATAGGGCTTAGTTATATTAATTCTTTGTGGCGAGAAAAAGTTAAAAATATGATTCACAAAATCTACTGGGGAAACACAATGATTTCAACCGAAATTTTTAAAAAATCCATTTAAAAATGAAAATATTTTTGACAATTACAGTAGCTTCTGTGTACAATCGGAAAGTGAAAACACCCTTCGAAGAATTGTAAGTCGAAGGATAGTTGTAGTCTGGCTTTTCTCACTCGTGGTATCAGATAATCGAAAAGCCCATTAATGTATCATAACAGCATGTGAAGAAGGGTAGCTTCACCCCATTGCGTAATTCCGTCACGCTCTCCTGCCCTTGGGAGAGCTTCTGGTCAACGGAATTACCATTTAGCCCTCGGCGAAGGAAGAGAAGGGCTGGCGATCCATCTGCGGAGTTTCACCCTCGCGAGCTCTTCACTTAAGGCACAACAACCCTTCGTTTGGGGTGGGATGTCTGTCACGGTCACTAATGGGCTAAGGGATGGAGAGTGACTGTATTTGATTCTTCACGCTTCACGAGGATCTTGCTCGAGAGTGATGTTCAGTTTTTTCTTCTTTTATTTACTGTAGAACTCCTTTTTATCCGAACTAAAAAAAATAAAACATGCCAGAAATGCCAACTGGATTTCGAAGAAATCGGACATGAAATTTCAAAAACGAGCATGAAAGATGTAAGAAATACATGAGTCATACAAATAATTTATAGAAAGTATTTCTTTCTTTCAAAATCCAAGCACAAATAATTTTTCGTAGCTAGTAAAGCACATTAATATGAACCAGAATCGTAAAGGAACTTATGTCACCAGGAGGAGATGAAATGACATAAAGCAGAGTACGAACACACGACAGAAAGTTGTGTAAAGAGCTGTTTCAGGGCAATTGAGAAAGTGACCTAGGATTTACAACAAATATTCTACCTATTAACAGTCTATTGATCCAGGAGATTCCCACCCTTCCGGTTGACTCAGGGGTTAGCGTGCTCGCACACAACAAGTGACCCCGGGTTCAATTTCCGAAAGGGTCAGAAGATATTGTAGCCTTTCACATGAATGTTGCGGTTTAAATAGCTGTGACTACTGAAAAGGGCACCCCCTCCTTCTTCTATCCACTTCCTACTGCTCCCAGTATCACTAACTCTTTATTATTACTAACTACTTCTACTAATATCTCCACGTAGGCTTTATTGGTAAACCAACAAACCTTCCTTCCTCTATCCAGCTCCTCCTAGTATCAATAACTCTATTTCTAACTACACCTACTAACCTCTCTACGTGGGTCAAGTTGTCGGTAAACACAGCTAAGCGGCCCACTTACTAACAATAGCCCCTACCACCCAACTCCTATCTCCTATCGCTCCATGTACATAAGCTTCAATAGCACGCTACATTTCCCATTTACAAATACAACAATATAAAAAAAATACCGGAGTGCGCGTTCCCTCCGCCAGAACTTTTTTGAATTGACTTCTTCAAATTGCAATTCAAGACATTTCTTTCCACGAATAACGCATTAATGTAAATTGCAGCTTTCATATTCCTTAAAAATACCTTTTTGAAATAATTTGTGTTGCTTAGGCCGTTGCTTTCAATTGAAATACTTAATTTTTTTCGCTGTTCTTTCCTTCCTTTTATTATTAGTTTCTATCCCTTTTGGGAGTGGCACATGTCCCCTGGACGCCTCCTTGGATCCGCCTCTTGTACGGAACGAGAATCGCATCGTACGTAGTGTTTGCAACGGAATGTTAATATCCAGTACTCTAAAAGTGTTCAATTATTTTCTTTAATTTCATAATAGTTAATCATACTCTAAAAATTAATTTATATTTTATTTAGTTTATCTATAAGCTATTGTTTATAATCAAAGGCGAAAATGCTTCGCTCTTAATTGGATTGGATATTTGAATTTTCGGACACATTTATTCGTATCTAAACGTGACAGTAAAAGCTATGATAATATCCGATCAGGTTTATGGATATGTTTCATCTCAGGAACTCTGTCCCCGTCCGGAATTTTACTATATGAGGTTATAAAAGTTTTACTTTTTGTCAATAAAATATTATTAATTTACTTTCGTAACCACTAAACAACGAGAAATAAAACGAATTAATTAAATTGTTCTCAAAACAAATTTTTTTGGAACTTTACAGTAGTAAAATTTAAACGAGATATCATCCCCCTATATAATAAGGTTGCCAAGCTATAGCTCAATGTGATTACAAATTTAGACATGATCAAGTGGGAAAAATCATTCATCAGGAATTGGCTTTGAAATACAAACTACAGAAAAATAAGGTAAACTACTAAAATATGAACCATCGACCATTCTTGCAAACGAAAATTATGAAATTTATTGGGATAGGACCATCATAACAGACAGAAGGTTGGAGCACAATAGATCAGATATAACAGTCAAGAAAAAAAAAGAGAGAAAGAAGTACTCCTCATAGACATCGCCGTCACCAACAACAATAATCTGAAACTATTACACAAAACTAAAATTACAAATACATCAACCTTTGCTTCGAAATTAAGGACATGTGGAAATATGACAGAGTGAGAGTAATCCCAATAATACTGTCAAACATGGGAGTGGTACCCAAGAACCTGTTCAAATTGTTACAAGAACTGGAACTCAAGCCACAAGAGTTTCAAGTCATGCAAAAATGAGTCATCCTAAACACATTCCGCATAGTTCGGCGACTTTTATGTATGTAATGTTAGATGATAACATCTTGATGTTTTTATCCAAAACAAAATTACATAATGCGGTTTAGACGAGTCTGTGACTACTCTAAGAAACCGTCAGAAAGTCGAGAACATGACGGACAATAATAATCTACTCACATGCTTGTTTGCGACTGTCGTCTTGAAGTGAGTGTACTAACCCCTTATGCAAACCTGTGGCACGGTGAGGGGGAGAATGACCCAGAAGGGTGGAAGTTCGTCGCAAATAACGCGCGACGCCCCGCCCTTCATTCCTTGAGGGTTGAGAGGGTCATGGAAAGAAACGCATTTGCCTTGTCCTCCAATTCTGCTCTGTCATCCCTTTGTGTGTCTTTTGGTCCATCGCTTTTCATTTTATGATCTTCGTGTTGGTTTAAAACCCCTTCGCGAACGCTGGTTCAACATGGTGCTGAGGGGGAGTTGACCGTGAAAATGTGTGATTTTATCACCTTCATTAGATTTGCCCGAACTGATCAAATCAGGGAGGCTATAGGCGAAATTTGGGCATCAAAAGGAACCATCTGGAACTCGTCAAAAGCTGTTCAGAATTGTAATCTGTGCTAATAAAAGTGAATGATTTGCAATGTCTGTAGCAAGGAAATTGAAAAAGAAATCGACGAAATTATAAACTACACTTCTTAAGAGTTATTGCTATTAAAATTAAAAGTATAGTTCATATGTGAATCTTCACTCGTATGACTGTTCACTATGAAGCTTACTAATTGTGTCCGTCTGAGTTCGATTACGTTACGTGAGGCGGACATTCCATTGAAAGTATAATCTAAGTGATCGAATTGTAGAAGCGAAATTACATATAGTTTCTGTGAAGAACATAACCTAAAAATGAAATGAAAACAAAAGAATTCAGAGTTCTTAATTATGAACATTGTTTATTTCCGTGTGGTGTCCCCCCCCCCCGCCTTATATCTCTGGATTTTAAAGTAATTCATAATTACGTCCGTTTTAGCATACAATAATGAAAACTATGTTCGTAGCTTTTCTTTGTGGTTTTTAATTTTTGAAATTCACAAAAGTGAAAACTGAGTACTTCAAAAGTAGAGAAATATGGAAACAAACGTATGAATTTAGAACATTGTAAAAGAACCCCGGGCAAATGTCGGTAATCATGCCCTACTACCTTTTCTCTCAACTGACCGCAAACTATTTGAAACAGCTACAGACCTAGTCCGCTTAATTTCTTTGTAAGTGAAGACGTCTCAACTTAGTAGATAGTTTGAAGTCTGACCTTTCTGGATCGTTTGGCCGTGGTAATGTAAGGACTAGCACCCTTCAGTAATGGTAGGTCACGTACCGTTGCTTGTGATGTTCCTGCGTTATGCATTAATGCAGTGTTTAGGTTCGCTACCCTGACCTCGAAACATCTTGGCTGAGAGATGAGCTCTTCAAAGCTTTTTGAGAAGCACAAAAAGCTCTTTCATAGAAGTATGGAGTCAAGTAACAGAATCAAAGTGAAGAGCACCGCCACACCCGGGATTTTATTTCGCAAGGGGGGCATGCTACACACACATTATAAACATGTTTGTATATTCTACATGAATATAATATATTACTTATGTTTGTGTGCTTATGCACATACAAATATTAGGAGAAATATAAAATACGTAAATTTATGTTAGTTTCTGGCGGGGGAGAGGGGATTGACCCCCCACTTTTCCCCGCCCTCTAGGTACGCCTTGGTGAAGAGCTCTCATTTTCCGGAAAATAACGTATTCTAGACGTTATGACATGATTTGGAGAGTGTGGAGTTAGGGTTGTATTTCCCTTTAGGGACCGTACTTAAAGTGTGCAACGCAAACATTATACGTTTTTGACACCTCCATCCTATCATAACCCATTTATAACGATACCTCTTATCCTCCTAGCAATAATAATGTGACGCTAACTCTAACCTAAAGAAAAGTTTTAATTGCTCTTTGGAAAATATGCGGATTAATTTTAATGCACTGAATTAATTGTTCATTATTATTGCTTTGTGCTCTCTCTGAGTGATTGAGTCCATGATTTGACAAAATTTAAGGTAAAAAGCTTCACATAAAACATACCCTATAGAAAATCGTCCCCCTAACACGTCGTAACGCAGTGAAAGCGCAAAATTTGATGGGACTTCAAGTTTTAAGATTGAAAAACAGTTAGAATTTAAGTTTTAAAATTTCATGACAAATTAGAAATCATATTAAGCGCACAGTTTCATGAGCATAAAAAATAAAACTGATTATTACAAAATTATAGTGATGAAATCGGTGAGCCTAAATTGAAACATTTCACTAGAAAAAAGTTTCTATAGAAATATAGTTTTTATACATTGTGTAAAATATATACAAATGGATTTACATATTTAATTACATAATGGAAAAGTTATTTATTTGTAAAATGTTGGGAAGGTTCTCAAAATGAGATCAATAAAAATGTGCCAACGTTTCGGACTATTATATACCGAAATCACAGACGAGAATGCCAATGATTCGTAAATGATGCCAAGGAAATGATTCGTATTAAGAAATCCAAAAACTTTTGAAGTGTAAGAACTGATACAGACTTGTTGAGGAGTGTCTTTTAAAACTGAATACAAAATTATTTTTTTGTCTGCGCTTCCAATTGAAAAGTAATTTAAAGTACAGTTTATGTAATGTGTGATCGGCGCCATATCTGGGAGACAAAATTGTAATTAATTCACTCGCTGCTTCACAGTCATACAAAAGCAACGTAAATTACTTTTGTATTACTAGCCACATGTTGATTTTTGTTCTCTCAAAATGTATCTTAAATGTACTAAATGAGTCAAGTGAAACAACTTAAGTTAAAAAAACTCACTGGTACTAACTTCTCACACGTTCGTGTCTTATCTAGATTTCCATACGAACTCACCACCACGTAGAAGATTGAGAAAATGTTATTTTACTCCACTTCTATGTTTACCTGGTCTTTATCTTCAGTTCACTGATTTCTTGCTCCTTGTGAAAGGTTTGTCAGTTTTTCTTTCTCTTTTTCTATTTTATATGATATTACTCGTTGGCAGAATTCCCCATAATATGATACTTTAACATCCATTGCCCCAAAGCATTGGTGTTTGAGGTGTCTCTTCTCCTTTTCGCACACTTTCTTTAGCACTCCCTTTATACCCTCTTCGCTCCTGTTGGCGGTGCGTCAGTGCCATTTCATTTGGACATAAAACACCCCTCGCGAAGGGAGGGGCATTATGAAAAAGACGCCGGGGAGTTTGTTGGAGAAGGAGACAATGCGTCTGTTATTCCGTGGCACAATGGCTTCCTATCGAAGGCGAATGCGGACTGAGCGCAACCCGTTCGCTCCCTCGTTTTGACAGTGGGCTCAATGGTACACATGTGTAATGGAAATAATATTGAATTGAAAAAATTTCGCAAAAATGGACTTTAAGCCTGCCATTCCACAAATTCCTGAATATAATTTTTAAAACATAATCATAAATTTAGTGTCAAAAAAGCTGTTACGAACTGCGTATGACCACGTGAAGGACAATAAACTAATGTATTCTCCGGAAGTAAGCAAGGGGCCATCCCATCAATTCCGATCAGGGGACCCTAAGGCACAAGAGGATTTTACATTTCAGTACACTCCTAAGATAATAATAAATGTAGTTTTGAACGCGTTGTAATACAGACTGAATACCAACATACTTGTCTTTAATAAAACATAAAAAGTTATCTAACAAGTCTATATTAGTATCAAATTACAGATTATTTGGAAAATATTGTTTATCAATCTGATCTATTACAATAGCACTAAATTCAAGATTATGTATTATAATAGACATAACAAATTTTAAATTATATTGTACCGAAAATTATAGCTCGTGGTTAGTGTGCTCTCTTACCACGGAGAAACTCCGTATGCGATTCCTGGCGGAGCCTTTCATAAATTTCTCTCAACGATTTCACCTTATGTTACGTTCATCATGTCACAAGTGATGAATAAAGGCATGTGAATGTGGGCCTGGATAGCTGTCTTTGTCGTGTTCGCTCAAAGGAAAAATAAGATTATTAAATTCATTATATATATAC
>NNCF01126611.1:241909-284229 GCA_002313205.1 Laupala kohalensis | reverse complement strand
ATATATATATATATATATATATATATATATATATATATATATACTGCATTTCACCCGGTATTTTGATTCTGAAAAAGTTTGAAAATTGTCAAGGAATATTTGAAAACAGAACGTTAATCATTTGTCTTGAAATAAAATGTCTAATTACTCTTCTTCGTGGAAATTTATTCAAATCGAATGTATTTCATACCTTATTTTAATGAGATAACTTTTTGAAAATACCTCTTTCTCTACCAATTACTCTCTACCATTTAAATTATTTCCAGTCGTCATAAATTAGGTTTCAATAGAGATATAATTTTCTGGATGAGAACGGGATCGGAATCTACATTTTAACAATGTTATATTTCGTACATATTCCTTTTAATCTTATGAATTGAATTTGATTTGTGAAAAGTTCCTGTGGTGCCTTCCAGTAGACGCTATTCATCCAATGAAGATGACCCGAAAATATATATTTTATAAAACAGTGTTATTGGTGACGCTACTGACGGCTTCGCTATGCAGACAAACTTTGAAGTCCTAATTTATTATTCCTAAGTTCATTGCGTTTATTTGTCTCCAGTCCGAAAAATTTGGATTCAATTCTCCACTGATCCCTTATTGTGACCAGCTTTTCAAGACTCGGACCCATAGTTTTCCGCGTCGACCCTCACTCACTCCCTAGTGGTACTCCCGCCCTTATTCATCGCCTGCCCTAGCTGCCGTCTTCCCCTTTACACCCCCTCTGCCCCCTTCCCTTTGCAATCTCCTTTCAAAGCACCTGACACTTGGCCCCTCGTGCAAATCCCGACATCACTCTCGCCATGCGATACGAAAATACACGCGTGCCCTCAATTGATCTCCACGTTCACGCGTAGTTTCTGCTTTCTCTATTTGCGAGGCAATGCAGGAATATTAGTTTACCCAACATTTACTTTTCTTTATTTTATTTCAGACTGTAAATCAAGTAATACATTAAGAGTATCCTTCATAATAATTGTTCATGTGAGTGAATTCCCCAAACCCAACAGAGTAATTCCGGGGTACCCAATTCCCCTAGGATTCATGTTTATGTCTGGAGCAGTGCCGGATCTACACTGTAGTCAAGGGGGCACTTTTGTTTAAACATTACGGTTTTACAACAAATTTTATAAATATTACTGTTCAGACATTTTTGATAAGTTCTCATTAAACAAGTGAGTCGAATCTTTCAAGGCAATGTATTGAATCAATTACTAAGTGAATCATCTCTGGAGAACAATCTCTTTGGTCAATTTAAGTGATTTATCTTGATTGTTGATAAGATTGGGAAATTTTCCTTTCAAGCCATAGGTTGATTCAAATATTTAGCCATGCACTTAAAAAAAAATTAGAAGAATATTCATCATCATATGATTTACTGAGTTAATTAGAAATTCCTTCGCCGACTACCTTGGAGTGTTAATGCTGTATCACGCAAGAGTTGGGCGAAGCCAAACTTCCTTGTCTCGTCTCGAGTCGTCACTCCTAATCGACTTAGCAGAATGTCACATCGATTCATCGAATCAAATTGGCAACAGCGCACTAGTTTGAAACTATATAAGCCACATGGCCTCTTCACTTCTACGCTACTTCTAAACGACATTCAGTTCTAGTACACGACTACTATGATTACTACTACTAATGAGAGGATAAACTTCTGATCTCGCCTCTCTTATCATAGTTCGAACTCTTTATTGTCGGCGCCAAACCGACATATATTTTCTCTTGTTCAACCCTACACAATAGGGATTATTACGTTCGAACACATCGCATCGCTACTTCTTCTCGTCGCCAAGCCGACATTTTCTCGCAAGATCGAGCTTATAATTGCACCTCAGAAGATTTCGTGCAACCAGAGATTTCCTACTCAACAATTTCTGGTCAACACATCAACCGTCCGGTCAACTAGCTTCAACCAACTGGTTTCCAGGAATTTCTCTCAATATCATCATGTCAGCTCTAGGAAATCAGTATTGTATTATTATTTCTCATCATATCATAGCATGTCATTAAATCATTTTAACGTTGTTAACAATTAACTTTCATCTCTCTCCCTCACCCATTATCACTTAGCATTTTCCAATCATTTTATTCTTGTGCAGGTAAGAATGAACTTGTCTGTACAATTACCTTTAAATAAAATGAACAAAATAAATAATTAACAATCTAGTATTATTAATAATAAAAACAATTATTTATTAAAGTTATTAAGAAAGTATTCTTAATTTTATTAACATGGTATTATTAATTTTATTAATATAGTATTATTAATTTTATTATTATAGTATTTTTAATAACAATTATATTATTAATAACAATCAGAATTATTAATCTGGTAACACTTTTACAAGGTATGGAATTTATCAACTTAAATTTTATTTGTCAAGAGTTCAGGTCCAATGGTCCCTTAGTCCACCCCCATAGATCCGCCACTGGTCTTGATTATGGACACGCAAATATTTATTGCGTGTACCTACACGTGGAGAATATATGTGATGTGGCCAGATAAAATTGGCGATGTGCCAGAAATCAACTCGCAGGTGGTTGTGAAATGAATCGAATGCCTTCTCCTCCTCCTCCTCCTCCTTCGTCTTCTCCTGCTTCTTCTCCATCAATATCTTCTCCTCCTCCTTCTTCTTTTCCTGCTTTTTTTCTTCTTCTCCTCCTTTTTCTTATCCTCCTCCTTCTCTTTTTCTCTCCTTCCTTTTCTTCTCCTTCTTCAGGGCTGCGAAGCGTGGTTGGATTTCCACTTCTGTTGAGTTTCCAAAAATGCTAAATCTAGATGCTCTGAAGTGTCATGACTAGACGTGAATTCATTATATCTTCCTCTACATTTCGACTTTACAAAATGAACACGATCATAACCTTTTCCAGACTTTATTGATAATAAGTTATTAATTATTTGTTCACTTACGTCCTCACAATATTTCATCGGTATCTGATTCGAGTGTACTCGACTCGAGAGTCGAATATGATTTTTAGATTTGCCGACGCGAACTGCAAATTCACGCTCCTGAAATGCGTCGGCAGAAGTTTCACTTCAAATGTTTCGTTTTCTTATTATATAATATTCTCAAAACACACAGACACGTGAATTCGTCATAGTTTTCGATGTATGTTTGCATAAACTTCGGCAATTAGGGGTTTCTTCCACCTTGCTTCCCCGTCCTCCTCGTCGCTAATTTTGTATATCGCATCCACGTCCTCCCTCGCTTATTTCGCGTCGAGAGGCAATTAGCCCCCTGTAATTAAGGACGACCAGCTTCCTGCCTCACTGGCTTTGCCTCCACCCTCAGCGTCCACTGGCTGGTCGTCCACTGCTGGAACTCATGGGACACAGAGTTCACCTTGGGCCGGTATTACACGGTTATATTTCTACGTCATGTATCTATGATCAAACATCGTAGATATTTGATCATAGTTTAACTTTGATCAAAGTTTGTGCAGGTCATATTTTTGATCGTTTATCTTTGATCACATATATTTGACATAGAGGTATGATCGTGAGATACCGGCCTTAGCAACATTATCAAAATGGCGGAGTCCTTTTATATAAATAAATAACTTAATGTCATAAAGATGCGTAGGAGGACAATGAACTAATTAAATTTCCGGAAGCATGCAAGGGACCATCCCATCACAGGGCCCAAGCAGGTTTAACATTATTGATTTCAGAGGCAAAACCATGGAATGCGCCCTCGCTCTAAAAAATCAAAGATACGAGTAGTCAGCTGCTTGTTTTTATAACTATGGAATATTCCGAAAATAATGCTACTTGGATATTATACCTCGACTTTCGAGATAAATAACTATGTTGCCGCCCCTAGGTCCATGCCCAATTGACCTACATTTATAAATTCACCTGAGCCCAAAAATAGGGAAAAATCCAGGCCACGAAAGGGCAATGAAATATTTAATATTTAAATTCAATTATAAAATAAAGTATCGCAAAGAAATAAGTATACTGAAAACAAACACTTGGTGAAACTTTCCAGCTAACATCTTTGAATCATATCTTTATGTCGCTAGAAAAACAATTTTTTATTAACATCTCAAAAAAAGTATTATGTTCAAATTTTGAAAATCACAAGTGAAGATTTGAAACTAGGACGGATCCTTGTGGACATCCCTTTTGCCTAATTTCTTGCGATGCTGTTGTTGTTCACCGGGAAGGAATATCTATCTGTTAACGAAATGATTTCGTATTCAATAAAGTAGGTAATTTGGACGTATGTAAATTTTCAAGAAAAATCAAGGACGGCCAACAGAGATTGTAAAATGCCCCTAATATAACCAGGAGAATACCTAAACCAATAAATTTATTGTCAAAAAACAGTTACAAAATGCGTATGACCACGCGGAGGATTATATACTAATTTACTCTCCGGAAACAAGCAAGGGACCATCCCATTAATTACGATCACGGGCCCTAAGGCACAGACGGATATAACATTTTAGCACCTACTAAGATGAAAATTAACCTTAGAATTATTTTTCGGGTTAATCAGTGTGTTCTTTTCAGACAGTTTACAGTATCGTCCTTTGCTCTTCCGTCTCTAAATCGAAACCGATTTGGATAAGAGAATGGACCCATAACCCTTTATATTCTTTTATTCACTATTTGTTTCAAATATTTTTTCCTATTACGTTAAGCAAACAGGCTATAAGTTTGTGGGTCTGACTCCGGTTTCCCGTTCCACCATGACCATTGACCATACTATCAAGTTAGACCCCCACTTTCCCCTCATGTTGTAGGGAGATAATGATATAGCTTGTGTCCTTTTAAATAACGCGAATCTTCTGGAAAATAGACTATTCGTTTGGTTGTTCTGTATTTCTGATATTCACGTCAGTTCGTAAAACGGATTTTATGCTCTCGTTGACCACGTCGTCGCCTCAGATTCTATAAGATGAACGCAACATTTGGATACAAATTATATGCGCATCTGCCATTCGCAGTACATCACGTTTACACGATTGTTTATTGTCCAGTAAGTCAATATTGTCACTCAATAATAATAAGATAATAGTAACAAGATTGTTACAATGTCATTTAAAAAAATTTATCCCCGTAGTGATGAGACTTTATTATATATTTCTACTTCTAGTACTCAATAATTATCTCTTGAAAATATGATTTTAAATAGCTCTGGAGATGACTGTCATTCATAAACAGTATGACTATTATTGCGACATTTCTGTTTAAAATTTGTTTCATATTGGTAAACAATCTAACTTGACTAACTAGCTCTCTTTTTACCCAATAAATTAATATCAAAAGAAAATTGTAAAATTTTGGTGATCGAGTAGTTTCTCTTCTTGATGTCGGTTGGACAACTTTAATTCGTAATCGTGACAAGTAAGTATGGGAAGATTTACCTTCATGGTAATGAGTGATATGATATGATGGAATAAATATTGTACACATTAGTTTTTTTCATAATGTCATATTATTGATACATAAGATCACGGCATATTAACATTATTTACAGTTCTCAAAATATGATTGATTGTTTATTACGTTTTTTTAAATAATGCTTTTACGTCAGTGGTAATTCATAAACATTCTACATGATGTCTTTTATTGTTTTATGATAATTATTTCTTCTTCTATAACGCTGTTTAAATATTCGCTCAGTTAATGAATTTGTTAGTTTTGGGGCATTTTCGTTGAGGCGTTAATGGAGAATGTGCTATTAAAATAATGAAACATGTTTTTTTTTTCTTCTCTGCATCTCTTTATTCATGAAGCGAGAGTTCATTCAACAGAATATCCGTCATCCTCGTGCTCAAATACAAAAAAATGTGAGACTGTAGAAGGCATAAAAAGGTACGATAGGAGAAGAGAAACACGAGAATAACACAGACAATAAATTATAAGGGGAATCGGTATGTTAGAGAAGAAGAGATGTACATAATACATAAAATATTGTAAATTTAGAAAATAACGAAATAATTGAGAAATATGTTGTTTTTTCCTCATAATTAACAAAATAAACACATCTAATAATTATTTTTTTAATTTTGTAGGTAATTGGATCTAATTAGTACGTTCATTACTAGACTTTGGAGAAGTTTAACGTCATCTTAGAAAAATTTTCAACTCGGTAAGCACGAAATATGCATACATAATTGTGAGTCCTTTCGACAAAAAGAATTCTTTTTTCCTTCTAGTGCGTATTGCCGATGCATCATAACCCCCTTCCACCTTGTATCTGCTTAACAGTCGCTTTCTCCAACTATCTTTCCACGACTATCACTAGCATTATCGCCTGTTACCTCCATCACCGCCATCATTGGGATCTTCATTACACATGAGCGCCCTCTATGTGCCGCAGAGCTTGAAAAGAGCACAGGTCGTGAGAGAATAATTGGTACGCCTGCCCTAATTGGTTGGTACGCCCGCCATACTTCCCCGAAGCGCTGGCGCGTGGCGACTCGGCGGCTGCGCGTGGAAGCATTATGGGGTTGACGAATAATGACGAGAGGACGAAATGATGAGGGAGGAGGGCCGGGAGTGGAAGGGGTGATTTGTAAACTCGCGCTTGAGAAGCGTGAAGATGTGAATTGAAAGCGATGTGAAGCGGAGTCATTGATAGGATATTGATTGGTTCATAATAAGCATTGACTTTCAATTTGAAAAGAAGTACATTGCCCATATTTGGCAAATTCTTAAAGAAGCAAAACAGCTTTTTCGTGAGGATAATGAGTACGATTTTTCAGGGTAATACAAGCTAATAATATATTTCAAAAAAGTTGTATAAGCATTTGTTGAGAATTTGTTTCCTCCGAAGTGGGAAATAAGATCTCATAAACTTTGATGTTTCTCTGGTAATGTTAATCATTTTCCATTTTAGTGTATTTGATGTTTCCTTAACAGTTGTTTTACCTTATATGAGGAAAGAAGTAAAAATCGTCTACTAAACATGTTTTGGGTTCAGTTTCCAAGAATCATCTGAAAAAGAAGTTTTGTGTGTTTTGTCATGACACCATGTCACATGTGAATGGACCAGAGTTTCTCATTTCGATGACTTGATCTTACCGATGTTTGAATCAGCTGTTATTGGATAGAATTAAATCAAACACCTTTATTGTTAGTGAAGTTACATATTTCCTGGGCTTTACGAAGTGTCTATTAATATTCGTTTTGTTCTAAAACTATTAATACTCAAACGTTTTATTTACGATATAAATAAGAACGTTTCTTATTCGTCAGTACCACATCTCTAGACTAATAGAGGAACAGTTCTCGAACTTTTCACGACCTCCAATTGTAATAAACATCAGAATAAATAATTTCCTCTCCCCTTTCAGATGAACCCTTTAATCACAAAAACCATAAATCCACGAGTGAAAAATTGAAAATATTTACTAAACTAAACAAAGGAATCTTTCGTTATCACTGGAAAGCAATTGACTACGCTGTTTGTGGCATCCACGAGTGGCTATGATGTTTGCATCTATTCCTGAAACAGATCCATAAATGTAGAAACTCATACATGAGAATCAAGTGCAACCACATCATTAATGTATTTCTTTACGTGTTTGTGAGAAGAAGATTTGAGTAAAAAATTTAAAATTAATGAGGTTATAAAACAAAATTATTACATTTTCTTCACACCTGTAAAGTTATGTGCTAATTATTTCAAGTTCCTGCTTAAATATCATCACGACTCTCAGTTTGGAAAGCGGTGCTCTCGGGTATCATTGATCCTTGACTGGTCTGTATCCCTTGAAACATACGTCTCAGAATTCAATAAAAGAAAAGTTTGCGAATTCTATTTACAGAAGGCATTGCCAATGATTGAGGCAAAATGGATAAATAAATAAATAAATTCATTGTAAAAAAACATTTTCAAACTGCGTATGACCCTGCGAAGGACAATTAACTAATATATTCTCCATAGTTTTTAAAACTTAGCCTTTGATGCATAGTTTAGGATTCATAGTTTTCGAAACTTAAAATTTCTCTGATAGTGCATTTCAAACTTGTAATAATATTTATTTCATTTATACGGTTCCTTTTTGACAGTGTTAAAGGGGGAAAAATTGGAATTGATGTTGTATATTCCATATTCATTACTAAAGAAGGCATCCTGGAATAACAGAACTTTTCTGGTGGACTGAACTGTTTAATTTCAGAAGGAGACTAATTATTTTTCATTTTTGTTACTTTATGGTTGGTTGCACCTACTGGACAAATGCTTTCTCGGAAAACTTTTAGAAACATTTTTCTTGAGTGACGTTGAGAAGAAAAACATTTAAAGCTACTAGTTTAATTTTAGTATCCTCTCCGCCCAAAACTCGGATGAATATCCACGCAAATATGAGATAAGAAATTAAATACGGAGGAGGAGGAGGAGGAGAAGAAGACGAAAGTGCATCGTGAAAAGAGGGCAAAGTATTTCCACAACCGCCGTCGTCCCTTTATAACCTCACTCCACTGCATGCGGCGCGCCGGGCGCCGTCTTTTGTCAGCGGAGACGTTGGAGGTGGTCTCGCCGAGGAAGGAGAGGAGGAGGGGGGATAGAGTAGTGCGAGACGACGACGACGGAGGCGCTGCTGTCGCTGCAATGCGCTTTCTATGCAAATAGCTGCCTATCGGAAAAGTATTAAGAGCGCCAGAAAGAAACGCCCAGACACAAATAAATAAAAGCAAGAAAAGAATAAAAGGGCGGGGAAGAAAAGGAAGAAAAGCAGATAGAACTGTTTGGGAAACGGGAAGAAAGGCGCCATTCGACTACGACGACGTTGGATTGGGGCGAGGGTCTGGATGGGGAAAGGCTACATCGACGATGGGTCGGGGTTTGGAGAGGATGCGGTGGAGGGTGTGAGATCGGAAGAAATGATGGGATTGACATTTGTCATCCAAGTGGGTATTCACAGAAACAACATTGCTTAGAATGGAAGGAAGTTGAAACGTACGCGTCGTTTTATGGAGGCGTTCGTAATAGATCCCTATTTCTGGACAGCTCATGACGTCATCAAGCATCCCCCATTTCCAGTTTCTAAATCCTTTGTTTCTTTTCGCAACATACAAGACTTTATGTTAAACTAAGTTCGTGTATAGCATTATCCAAGCGTAGAAAAACTGTCCCTCAACTACTTTACCTAAACTAACGTTGTTGCGGACAATCTCCAATTGATCAGAGTTCAACCGGATGTACATCTGTTACCGGTCTCTCTTGACTAAAATGCACAGGTACTCCAAAGTCTTATACATTACGATATAGTCAACCATTAATCTTACGTTGTCATGAAAGAATTCGTTATTGCCTTCGAAGATCCATCCTGGCCCGGGTTTTTCTCCGTTTTTCCTTCGGGTAGAGGCGGATTTCTTATACAGGTTCTCTAGGCTTTGTCTAGGGGCGTGTTTATTGTAACAATAAATCGTGAATTTAGTGTTTTTTCAACTCTTATGATTTTTAAACACTATACTCAGAATAATCTATAGTTCGATAATAACTTGTACATGTAAATTTACCAACATATTTGCGTTAAATTACAAACATATTGAAATTCTATTAGTATTATATCTCGCAGCTAACCTTTTATCTTATCTAGGAACTTTTGCTGAAATTTTTGAATCCGCCTCTGCCTTAGGGCCCTTGATCGGAATTGATGGGATGGTCCCTTGCTTGCTTCCGGAGAGTAAATTAGTTTATTGTCCTCCACGTGGTCATACGCAGTCTGTACTGTTTTTTGACAATAAATTTAAATTTATAGAAGACAGAGGAATAGAACAAAATTTGAATCACTCATTTGTGATATCCCGTTATTGGGATAGCAGCTTAACAAGGAAATAATTTAATTAATTATATTGTGACCCTCACCCCTTTTTTAATATCCGCCTGACCATGAGCTCCAACTCGTCTATCTGACGCCGTAGGACAAGAAAAGATGTGTCAATACAGAATTATATGTAAGAAATATATTGCACCACAAAATTTTAACACAATACAAAATTGTATCTGAAAGCAGGATTTGCCAACAGGTTAACTGGACATAATTGATACACAAAAGCCTTCACGTCACGTAAGTTCCAGAATAAATTAATAAAATTACCACGCTGAAATACATAAATTACACAAAATACAAATCATATAAATGCTGAAAACATATTATTGAAACCTGGAAAACATAAAGCATACTCTTTCAAATACTATTGAAATTTTGTAAGATATCAGTCTCAAGTAAGTACCAAGAATTTTATTCTTATCAATGCTACTACTTCCTTCTATGTAAACCTTTCGAAGTTACAATTATTTTTTACCCACGTCTAGAAGAGTGCTACCCTTGACACACTACTGCGTTTGACAAAGGGCGTATGCAGACTGGGGCAAGATGGGGCAGTTGCTCCACCTTAAGAGTTAGGGCAATTTTCTGTGTGGAACTTTTAGTAACAGAAGAAGTTGAATAATTTGCAACTAATCCTCACATACTATTGTCTAAAAATTGATTCCTTTAAGTACATAGTATTTTTAATGCTAGTGTGGATTATTGTATGACATTCAATTCTTTTTGATAGGTTGAATTCACAAACCTCCCTCACCTTACGTTTTGAGCTGGATACGCCCTTGCGTTTGACCTTCAACTGGTCGACTGTTGCGATTTATTTATTTATTTAATGTCTTTTTGGCGGGGTTCAGGCCATGAGGTCTGCTCTTCCATCTAACCGAAACCTAAACATTTCAGGCGATTGAATCTGGAAAGCTTGTCTTACGCAACGCAAATACAGCATTAATTTTTCCGTTGGGTTCCTTACTCTCTTGTACTTGTACGATTTACGAAAACACTCGCGTAATGAAAACTAGTTGTGCAAAATCATTGCACAATTACTTTCCCTTACGTTTACATGTATCTGTGTCAGAGACATCGTAAAAAGTTATCCATAAACGAAATACGCGTATGTTTTTGTAGAACTATTCGAGATGAAGAATATTCATATTTTGTGCTGAGTCTGCTCTGGTTGTTTATGTAACACACGCAAGATGTCACTCTGGTGCTTAATTTTGTTCAGATATTCGTCGCCGTAGTTCGGCTAATTTTACACGAAATGTTCACAAGTTATACTTCTAAACCTACCACGAGAAACACACAAGTCTGTAGCAGTAGTGAAAACCGGGTTACAATTGGTTCAGTAGCTTCTAAGAAAATCGTGCACACAGACAAAAGGATTCCACGGGTTAGTATATCCATACTAATATATAAAAGCGTAACGCCAAAGCCAATGTGTCTTTCTGTTTGCTACCTGATCACGACTAAACCACTGAACCGATCGTAATGAAATTTGGCAAGGAGATAATTAATATGTCCAGGACGAACATAGGTTAACTTTTAAGAAAAATAATGGTTTTTGACAATAAAATCGGGAAAAAAGAGAGTTACATTTGCTTGCGCTACCTAAACGGCTCGATTTAGATAATAACTATGAATGGAAATGTTGTTTGTCTTAAAGAGTTCTACAAAAATGTCCGCGATAGCATATCTATACAAAGGTTATCGATATGTCGATCTACAAAGGTTATCGATATGTCGATCTACAAAGGTTATCGATAAAACGTAATCAAAAATAGAAGTGTTAAAATATTTCAATTTAAGAGAGTAATTTATGAAAGAAAAATCAATCTTAATAAAATTTAATTGTTTTCTCGATTTGTGCATTTCACAAAATTAAAAAAACATCTTTAAATCGTAAAATTTTGCCGAATAGTTTAGATTTTACAAGAGTTTTAATTGAAAGGCGCAACCGCGCTGCCACCATTGTATCATACCTCGAGTGGTTTCATCCAAGAATTTATTTGTTGAAAGGGAAAGTCAAAATGGTGCATACAATTAGGTTTTGTATTAATTTTGTTATATTATGAATTTGTAAAATTAGGATGTTGTACATATGTCTTTGAAAACCAGTAAGTAGGTGAAAGAATTTCGATCTTAAAATGTAGATCGATTTTATCGTTTCTCGAGTTAAAGAAGAATGGTCGGAGAAAGTTTCCGGGCAACGCTGGATAATCAGTAATATTATAATATGCGTTGATGATTGAAGTCTTATGTCACCCTGCCATCAATTCTGTGGTTTGCGAATGACCAATCGATTTCCGTCATCTTAATGTACATCAAGTTGGCAACGGGAAGGCTCATCGAAGACGCTTTATGAAATGGGAGAATGGCTTTACGCAGAAGTGAATTAGCGATTCCCTGCTTTCTCCAATACAACCCCAATAGCTGAGGGCCATTCCGAACAGAAACTATTGTGAACGATGTTTTATTGAGGAGACACAATGCTTGTGCGTTTTGTTACTCTTTGCCATTCTTCCTTCTTCCGCTTCCGTTCACAATGTCTCTGCTGCGACCTTTGTCCTCCGAGAAAACCAAATGCTAATGCTTCGAGCTTCAACCGGAGAACCGGTCAATATGGACTTTTTCTGAAAACCATTAATGAATAGATGTCACNAAAACCAAATGCTAATGCTTCGAGCTTCAACCGGAGAACCGGTCAATATGGACTTTTTCTGAAAACCATTAATGAATAGAAGTCACCATTCACAATGTCGAAGGCAAATACATGTGTAATTAGACCATGAGCTATCACTAATCGGAGAATAGACTAGTCAAAGATCTCGAAAAAAATATGTGTGAGGGTTATTGGCTATGTTGATCAATAGGGATGTTGCTTTCTCGATTTCGGCGACGCTTCGTTCTTTAATTTTCGTAATCATCAGGCTCACAAGACAAACAAAGAACGTGACACCGTGAAAACATAAATTTAAAAAAAATAAACTTTTGTCTGTGTTTCTTTCTTTAATTTATGCTTTCATGATGTCATGTTTTTGTTTGCCTCGTAGCCCTGATGATGTGGAAACGTCGGCATAATTTTAAAAAAATTCCTTAGGAATTTTTTCCTAACTTCTGAAAGAAAGCCTGTAAATTGGAGTAATAAATAAACCAATTTATGGTCAAAAAAGTAGTTACAAACAGCGTATGACCACGTGGTGGACAATAAACTAATTTACTCTCCGGAAGCAAGCAAAGGACCATCCAATCAATTCTGCTAAAGGGCCCTAAGGGAGAGGTGAATTGAATATTTAGCCACACTCCTTACAAAATAATAAATAGTTATGATATCAACAAAATACCAACCAAAAATGGAAGAAAAAAATTCTTGTCAAAATTGTTTGAACCGTTGTTTTGAGTTGTTACGCAACTATGCTGGTGCTTTGTTCTGTGGAGCAAAAGTGTTTATAGGTGAAGTGTCGCCCTGTGACCCTCCTCTCGTCCCCCCTCACGCACATGCATGACGCGTGCGTCCGCAAGGTGACTGAATCACATGCGTGTGGCAGGCGGTCCGATTCGCGCCGCTGGTTGCTGAACGCGTGACAGGTGAACTTCATCGATTACTTCCTGCTTCTACACCGGAAGTGTTTATTTCGCGGCCTCCTTGATTCAGCTGCAGTGTGATGTCCTTGCTTTCCACGTTTATGAAAATGCACACCAATAACTTCCCCTGCGATACGAAATATTCTTTCTAAATTTTGCGAAAATCCGACGATGGATGAAAAATAAAAAGATAAGTAGATTTAATCGTCCAATTTCCATTAATACATGGCAAATATTTCACCGTGTAGTTAAATGTCAGATAATTTCTGATTTTTGCTAAATTTCCGAAAATTCTCTTCATTGCGTTGTAGAGAGAGATTTTCGTGACCAAAACTCCTTTAGCGTTAGTATCTGTTTCTTCGTAGTTTTATGTTTAATTAAATTATAAAACCACGACAGAAAATTTCAAATATTAACAGAAAATACGCTTTTTTTAAGAGAAACTCACAAATAATCGAGATGTTGTTTTCTACTATGGGTCCAACCGAACATGAAGTAATGGTAATGTGACGTTACTACGGTAAATTGAGTGTTGTGTGTTTTTCGTCTTATTGTAAATTTTAGCACAATGGTCCAATAGCGTACCAAGGCAGGGTAGGAGGCGGGCCACCCAGGTCCTCATCATGTAAAGGGTCTCCAAATGAGTAAAATATTATTTAAACGAGTAAATTTGAACGTAACAATTTCCGAAACATTTTTAAAATCGAAAACTTTATAATAGTTGAGCTTTTTAATAAATAAAACTCCAATTTCATTTTTTTTAATTCGGAGCGTTGGAACCGTTTCTTGCTTCGTTGAAATATGAACATATGTGAAGTGCAGTGAAGTGTAGTGAGGTGATTGGAGTCTATAGAAAATGCTCAGAGTGAGAGTAGTGAAGTGTACATGGTTGCTCTAAGCAACTCTGTTTTGGGTTTATTTTTTATAGTTATTAATTTCTTTTATTTATGTTATAGCAACTACTTCTACGCTAAGGGTATAGGAGGAGTAATGACTTATGTGTGTATATTGAGCGTGTTTGTACGTATGTTTCTGTAACTGTTTGTAAGCGAAAATTACTTCATGTATGTATGTGAATATACGCACATATGAGCCTCATGTAGATAACTAATGTCTTTCTCATTGTAACCATGTGTAAGAATTTTCTAAGCATTTTATTTCGTGTGTGTGTATTTTATAGATATTGATGATTTGTTTTTTAACTTCCTATTATTTTATTATGTATGTATTCTTTTCGATCTGCCACCGAGCGTTGCTCGCTAGCAGACTAATAAATTATTATTATTATAATATTCGGTTTGCAAAATCTCTTTCGTGTCGGAGGCCTCCAAAAGCCTCTGCTGTCCGATTTGTTTGTCGCCTCCTTTTGTTTCCTGTATTGAATTATTCGTGTGCAAAGAATTGCTATAAAGGTCTACCCCTTGAACCTCAGATTGTGCCCTTATTCTTTGACACGTGTTACTGAATCATACGTGTCTCGTGGTGTGACGTGTGGTTGCCATTTGCCCGACCACATGCGATGCACGTGACAGCTAACATCAATGATTACTTCCTGCTCGCTCCGGCAGCTGCGGTTCCTCATTCGCCTTCGATCATAAGGATACAGTTCTCTGATTTTTGTTATTCTACAATTACGATTGTTTCTTTTTAGAAGTAAAAAATGGTTTTCGTTCGGGGTATCAATGCTAAATCGGAAAAAAAAAAAAAAAAACATCATCAGAAATATGGAGTCGAAATGCACTTAACTATAAATCATTTTATATAACAAAATAAATCCCCATATTTGAGGTAGATCATTAAATTTCTGCACGTTCAACCTTAAATATATCGAGCTTTATACAGAACATTCGGGATAAATTGATGAGACATGTTTTATTTGATGTAAGTTAAACAAGGAAACATAATGTGGGAGTTTTTAAGATTTTAAGTGTTCTAAATATTTCTTGCTGATTTCAAAATTGATAATTGTATTCCTCTATCACGTAACAATTTATTATAATTGTATTTTTTAAATTTCAAATTTGTTCTTTTTCTGTAACGCTTCTGGCATTTTTTTTCGTAATCTGCTTCAGAATGCTGAATTAAAACGAATATTATTGAAAAATGAACCATTAGTTGTCGCTACTGCAACAATACGTTACGTAATTAGACATATAATTTTAAACGCTGCGTTTGAGTTCATATATAAAATAAACAAATTTTTATTTTATTTTATGTCGTTCAGCTGCCGTGGGGTCTGCCCTTCCACCTAACCGTTGTACTTGGGTAAAGGAGTTGGGAAGGTGAGATGTTAGGTTGCCAGGGAATGTTTGCTACCAAACCCACATTTGTCTAGGTGAGGGAAACCCCAGCTGAAAACCTCATCTAGTTCGGCCGAGCAGGGTTTGAAGCCACCACGCTCTACCGCTCAGCCAATGGGATCGTGAAAGCGAAGAAGCTACAACTACACCACCGCAGGATGGAACTTTGTATGGAGTGTTTTTATCATTTGTTTCGGGGACAAATACTATTCATTTATAGTTCTTTGTTCTTTTCTTACTGTATAACGTCTTCAAGAATATGTATCGACAGTGCAGATTCATTATGTTTTATAAATTTTACAACAGTTTTTTTTTGTCAACTGTAAGATAATGAAATTTGCGATGAACAAGGTGGGGTATTTCACCCAAGATTTAAAAAAAACAACTATGGAAAGACGTTATCATGGGCACTGGAATTTCAATATGATGGCAAATTACTGTTGATGTTTAGAAAGGGATTCTTCCAATGTTTTTCGGAAGAAGGAAAACTTGAGACGTTTATTAGATGAACACCAAATATCGTCCTAGTATTTTTGCTGACGAATAATTCATTTCCTTGTTTTAAATATTTTAGAATTTATTTTTTCTTGAATACGTTTTGTTTTGTTATTTGACTTTTAATCAGTTTCATTAGATTTTATAAAAATTCATAGGAAATTTCCATTGCAAATAGTGCCACGAAAAATCGGATCATAATTTTTTTGCGATTGTAAAATAACCTGACGTGACAGTGCAAAAGTGAACGTCATTTTTTAATAGAACGCAACAATATTATTCTAAACCATCTTATGTGACCGAAACCTCAGACACGTAGTTAATTTTTTTAGGTTTGTGTTATTAATTCCTGCCAACAAAACAACAACAAAAAAATTTGACGGGGAAATACTTTCTAAGAAAAATCATTGTTGCAACATAAAACCTTTCCTCGACTCACTTGTTTCGCAAAGTCGAAGGAAACTCTCGATAGCTTCCTCTGATAAATAGAAAAGAAACTCATCATACAAAAATTGACGTTATAGGATGGATCTCCGTGGATCTGCATCGAACACGAGCTGTCTGGAGGGTGACCGCGAATTATTGACGCTTCGCAAACAGGAGATATAATTGACCACACACCCTCACGCCGTCGTTCCCTGCGGTTAATGCTCCTTAGTACGGGTGGTAATATCATCAGCGAAAATCAGGAATATTAGCAGCTTATTATAGCTACAAGTTATTACAGGAGTATTTTAGCAGTTTTATGTCCAAGTTCTGGCCAAGGTTTTTCTCCGGTTTTCCTTCGGGTAGAGGCGGATTAGTCTTACATCCTCGCCAGACTCTCGTCCAGGGGCGGTATTTATTGGAATAATAAATATCGAATTTAGTGTTGTTTAATAGTTACGATTTATAAACAATAATTTCCAAATAATCTATAGTTTTATAATAAAAGGTTATCTGAAATAACTTCTTTGTGTTATATTAAATGCAAATTTGTTGGTATTATGTTAAAATTATAACACGCCCGGAATTATTTTTATTGTTAGAAATGTGCTGAAACGTTAAATTCGCCTTAGGGTCCTAGATCGGAATTGGTGTGATAGTCCCTTGCTCGCTTCCGGAGAGTAAATTAGTTAATTGTCCTCCACATGGTCATACGCAGTTTGTAACTGCTTTTTTGACAATACATTTATAACTATGTCCATCTCTGGACTAAGGGTGGTGGTAGTTGTAAACACAATAACGCGTACCTGACTCTCCGCACACCCCAATCCCCTCTTCCGCGAATAATTTTTGACCGCCGACCCCGTGTTTGGCTTCGTCACCACTTTCTCGTTCTGCTGTAGAAAACTTCTGACAAAAGAGGAGTCCAATCTATTCACCTCTCTCAGAAGTCGCCCTTTTGTAATAAAACAATCATCAACACAGACCCGTTCTAAGATCTCTGTGTGTTGCCGAACAATCAAAGACAGATTAGTTCTCAGTCCCACATAAACAGAGACGCGCTTCAAAGAGCCGGTCCATTCTGTGGCATTGTGCGACCGGAGCTACTGTCTCTGAGTGAGGAGCCGACAGACGGAATATGGCGGTTCGTTTCGATTCGAAAATGTCGATTCATGGTGTTGAAAAGTCATTCGGAGACCACCGGCAAGGGAAAGGTAGAATTAGGAGCAGGGGAATGATTTCACACAAATACAGATTGTGGAGGTTTGATTCCATACGGTTTACTTCGTCACCATCATCAAACTACATTTTTATGACTCCAATGTCCAGGCACATCAATTGGAGAATAATGATGATTTTCTTGGGCGCGATTAGATAATATTAATCACGATTACGCTGTGTGTGTTTCGCCATGCAAAAGCAATCGATTATTTAAATCTATGTTTGCGAAGAATTCTCTAAGTTGGTAGCCTTGAAGACAAATGACGAACGACAAACGTATCACCAGCGCCACAAACGACCAACGGAGGTAGCAGTGAGCCTCCCTTTGCCAATGAACATAACCTATACATCGAGCCACGAGCAAATAAATTAAAAGGACGCCATATTGCTTGCAGTATTGACGAAAATCGCGATTAGCGTAAGTAAACGAAGGAATCATAACTGTTTAAGGGTAAATCGCGATTTTCTTGTAAATTGTGATGAAAATAGTTGGTGGAACGCACATTTCGATAATCATGATTAACTGCAGAGATCTCGTTTAAGGCATTAAACGAACTTGGCGAAACTGGGCTTAAATGCTCGATTACGATCTCAAACAGAATTTTCAGATCTGAAGAATAGGTGTGAAATGTGATAATAAATCTCAATTAATAATAGACTTACTTGTACTCGTTGATGGTTTGGACCCCCATTTAGGGGCTGCACTCCTGCCAAAATCCAAGCTAAGTAGTTTTACTAATGCTAACTTCGCTCTTACCTGTGCTCTGACACAAGTCACTCCAAACCTACTTGAAGCAAAATGATCTTTCAGCTCTACCTGGAAGACAATTCGTGAATTAATATACGAACGAAAGAAAAATCTTATCCAGAAAATTTTATTTCCTTTCCTTAGTGACCGGATGGCGTAAATCATGGAATTGAAGTTTCGTTCTTAAGAATATTAAAATATGTGTCGGTAATTTCCTGTAATTTCATCTTTCCCTACTTCTTTTCCAAGGCAACAGCATTTAAAAATTACAAGCTTCTTAAGGTGAGACCAGCGCTCCAAGTTAGTGAAATCCCTGAGCTGTGAAATTGTTTTCTTTATTTTTATTCTAATTGTTATAAAACACAACAACATGAATAATAATGATGAGAAAACATTATTTAATTTCTACCTATGTATCTTGGTAGTAATATGGTACAAATAATATTCGAGAATTCGTTTGACTCGTTTAAAATGCACAGGATCATGTAAAAACATGGGAACCTAGCGGGACGGTTTCGTTTTAGGGCTCGCCAACATCAAGGTCATTAGAACCCGACCGTTCCGTTACTTATGCATCTCACTTCGGAAAAAGTGAAATATCTTTGTCTGATGTCCCGTGACCTTGAGATAAAAGTGACGTAAATAATCCTACGGAAAATTTACTGTAAATCAAAGTAAACTTCAATCACTTTCGTGATTTAAAAGTTGGTCTTATTTTGTAAATAAGTGTTTTCTCCATAAGATGCATTGTATTTAAAGATCAATTATAATTGCAATTATTTCATTTAANGTGACCTAGAGATAAAAGTGACGTAAATAATACTACGGAAAATTTACTATAAATCAAAGTAAACTTCAATCACTTTCGTGATTTAGAAGTTGGTCTTATTTTGTAAATAAGTGTTTTCTCCATAAGATGCATTGTATTTAAAGATCAATTATAATTACAATTATTTCATTTAATTGGCCGGTGAAGTNTTATAATTGCAATTATTTCATTTAATTGGCCGGTGAAGTATGTTTTTTTAACGTTGACCCACAATAAGCATATGTTACTCTGTTTATTTATGCGGATTTAAGATATTTTAGTGATTTAATTCTACCTACGCTAGTACCACCTTAACGTATTTGTTCGAAACGGATGTTACTTGGCTACATAACAATTGGCTGCTCTGACGCGTTCGACCGAACTGGGACAAACCGTATGCATTAGGAATTGAACGCGAGTTTCGCTATGCTCCATTGTACATTATCATTATTCGTGACCAGTGGTGGATGTATAGGGGGGGTGGGCGGCGGCTAAGGGGTTTGAACCGGAACTCTGGACACATAAAATTGGAGTTGATAAATGACATATTTTATAAAAGTGTTAGCAGACTAATAATTGTTATTAGTTATAATTGTTATTTTGATTTATAATACTAGATTAATAAAATTAATAGTACCATATTAATAGAATTAGTAGTTCAAACAAAAATACTTCCCAGTTAACCTCCCTTGATTACGGTCTAGGTCCGCCACTGTTCGTGACTGTTGATATCCTCTTTGCATTGTTAATGTCAATGCGTGGCATGAAACCGAGTGAAACTTGCCTACAACTGGTAGATAGAGAAATGTAGAATCTACAATATTATCCAGGTAAATAATATAAGTCTTGCTAAACAAAAGGAAATGTTCATACTATCACGCGGAATGTAAGTTCGTTCTATTTGTAGTTCTGACCCAGTACAGTATACTGGGTCAGAACTTGTGTCAGTAATCCAAATATGCGGCTAAAAAATGAAAAATTAAAAAAATTAAAATTTTAAATGCCTCAAATTCATATCTGGTATATAAAAGTTGTTCAAGTGAAACAGAAATTTATGTCTGAAAAATTACAGATAGTCTACTAAATTGGGGAAAAAAAACTCTACATCAATCGAAAAGCATAGTAATGAGGCTTGGAGAGAGTCTACTAGTAATCATCTACATTGTTCAGGAATATAAAATGTACAGAAATACAAGAGATAGCATCTTACAGTACAGCCTACAATTTAAGACAGTGCATCTAATCCCTCAGAGAGCGGATAATGAACTGGGTTAGAAACTGAAACATATTTCAAAATTCACCCCTCTCTTAGGAAGTTCATAGAATTTGAAAGATGAAACAAGTCCATACAGTCCCAATAGTAATCTCTGCATCAGGAGTAATTTCAAATAATATACATCCCAGTTTTAAAACATTAAATTTACCCCAGTACATTTCCATATCTCTTAAGAAAGTCATCATTATTGCAACATCCCATATAGTTAGAAAGATTTTATCTCTTAAAAATTGAAAAAGAAATGGACACTTGGCCACTAGGTCCGTGCCATTTTATCAATCGGTGTTTGCTGAGAAAACAAAATTCAACCCCAAAATAATAATAATAATAATAATAATGTATTTTAATTTGAATCTGAAGTTAAGGAATATACCTTCTCTATATAAATATGCTTTATAATATGAATATGCTGTATAATAAATTCCTGTCATGGAAGAGAAATCCCATATCTTTAAGATGTCATCTATGTTTTAGAATAGACTAATTGCTGGTCTCTCATAGCGTCACAACTTGCATACTCTTATATACAATAACGATTTGATAGTATACAATTTACAGATTTTGTGAAAGTTCGATGACATTGATTTTGTAAATGTTAAAAAAAATTTATGTGTATTTAATTAAGAATTCTATATTTCCACCTTTTTCACTCCTAATGATTTCTTAAAATTGACTCTCAAAGGAGAAAAATATTTAAATATCAAAATTTATGAAATGAAATATTTGAGAACGTAGTAATAGTTAAGATTCGTAATTCTTGATTTTTTTAAAGAAACTTCTCTTCTACTGAATACAATGTCACATATGTGACTGCGTCAACTGTTACATAAATCTAGTTCCATGTTCTTTCCACAGTATTCACGAGGTATGAATTATCCGCGAGTGCACAGCATGAATGTGAGCCTTTGTCATTCCGTGCTTTGGAATCTTTGACCAGCGTGGTTTCGCATTGTGCCCTTCCGTTGTTCCCATTCTATCAACATTTCTGTCCGAAACGAACAAAAGAGTAATTAATCCCCGAAGAGATCTTTTATGTCCCGAAAATGGCGATCTTTTGTGCGGGAGTGAACTGGCAGCTTAGCTACCAATGACAAGCGTTTTACAAAGCTTCAGGATTTCCCAAGAATTGCCACCATTATTCCTTTCTTGTACCGGTTTTTTTCATCGCTTTTATTAGATCACCGTTTCATTATTTCCACTAATAGAATCACGAGTTTAGAGACAAAGAAAAAAATCGCATCCATTAATTACCTGCTAGCATAATGATTTAGTGAATACAGCGCAATTACTTTGTTTTGTCTTCTCTTAGTATTCCGTGGTCTTTCATAACTGCGTTTGTGTACAATGGTTGTCAATGTTGCTTTGGAAATTGTGGGCAGGACTTGAATATGTTGTTTGATTTTGCATGGTCGCATTCAGCTTGTACAATAATCGCTATGCGATCACTGTCTATGGATGTGGAACTGTTGTCTCGAATTCGCTAAAACTTATGCCGCGTTTCTGTTCGTCGTGAAAGTGATGTTTTAGTGGCAGGTTTTGTTCGAAGAATAACGGATTATCTTTGCGTTTGCTTACTATTGTTTTCGTAATGTGTTTATGGAAGGGCTTTTCGCTTTTCGAAACAGTTTTCTTTTTACGGATCGTGATTGGTGAAATGGACAAATAAATCAAAACGGTTTTTCCGTTTTCATATGGTAATCGTCCCAAAATACGGTTTTCAGATTTTCATCTATCTCTTGTTTTAGATTCACCTCACCCAAAAAATATCCATGCGGGGGGACTTAATTTTACGATTTATAAACAGTATTCTCCGAATAATCTATAGTTTATAATAAAACGTACTTGTGAAGTATCTTTTTTGTTTTATTAAACACAAATTTGTTGGTATAATGTTGATATTGTAACACTTAGTTAACTTTTTATTCTTATCTTAAGTGTGTGCTGAATGTTAAATCTGCCTCTGCCTGAGGGCCCTATTGATGGGATAGTCCCTTACTTGCTTCCAGAGAGTAAATTAGTTTATTGTCCTACACGTGGTCATCCGTTGTTTGTAATTGCTTTTTCGGCAATAAATTTATGTTTATTATGTTTATAAAATCATTTAATCCGATGATTTCCAAAGAATATGTCGCAGTACTGTACCTCGGCATACTAGGGCAGAGATTAAAGTTTTTAGCTGTTTTCAGTTATTGAGGCTAATATTTGGAATGAAAATTTATTCACGTTTTTTTTTCTTCTGTGACAAAGTTACATTCGTATGTGCTCTGAGAATAATACGAACCCAATTTTTAAGTCAAGAATGTAAGCAGCAATTTTTAAAATTAAATGCAAAATACATATTTGTAACAAAAAGGCCACGAACTTTCACAAACGGTTTGTAATACAAAAATCAGTTTCTTTACCGTTACTACCTATCTAAAGGGCTCTTGTGCCCTTTACTTTGACGAGCCCTAAAGCCCCAGAAAAATAACTACCTATCTAGTTATACAATTACACTATCATGATACATTTTGTTAATATCACTCTCTCTCTCTCTCTACTCTCATCCTCAACCAACCTCCAGAATGAAATGATGAAAAGTAAAGAATAACTTAATTATTTAATACTTTTACCCTCTGCATTTTGATTTTCGTACTATTTCATTAGCTTTTTAACATACTGTTTTGTACTAAATCGGTGAAAAGTTTTCGCTCTCTATTAAATCGAACAAACACCTAATACTATAGTTTAGCTGCCCTCTTAAACGTTACCAAATTTGGGAGAACTGCCAACCCACTCAATTGATTCCCCCTATGTCGTATACTACTCGACTTAGTGATATTTTCATCTTATACGTTGTATTCACTACAACCAAACTTGACGAAATAACTTTATGAGAACCTGTCATTAAAATACTCTTTTTTTATCCTTTGTGGTGTAACAGAAAATTAACATTCCTATTTATAAAATTCATTGCGTAAATTATCAAAACAATCTTAATTTATTAATGTACTTTTAACGAAATTCATTTTAAAATAGTCTTTTTGTTGTTTCCATAGCGTTGGTACACACGTAAGGTATGTGTAAGTGCTACCAAACGATGATTTTAATATCAAACGACAATCACAGGCAGTCCAAGACTTAACGAGTGTGGGGTTTTTGTTCTAAAATATTGGTGGTGGCTGCCCTGAAACAACACTCGAGTCCGACATCTTTGTTATTTTACTGACCAAACACTCGATAACTTATTGCGTTGATTCCAAAATCGCGAAATAAAAATGAGTACAAAAGAAATCGTACGATTTTGACCTCTTGTTAATTTAACTGTAATTAGTTCACAATTAAAAAATTGACAACAATGAATGCTTGGAGGATGTGTGTAAAAAAAATTCAATATTAGTAATACTGAACTGGGTCAGATGATGTTATATTATCAAAACGTTGGCAAGATCTAAGAGTACTGTGGAGCCTCTTTAACTGGAACTTCAAGGGAAACGTCGTAGGTTTCGAGTTAACGAGTTTTCGAGTTATACAGGACTTCGAGATTAGGTTTTAAACATTATCANTGGTCCCTTGCTTGCTTCCGGAGAGTAAATTAGTTTTTTTCCCCTCCACGTGGTCATACGCAGTTTGTACTGTTTTTTGACAATAAATTTATTATTATTACTTATAGAGGCATGTTAATGAATATATATGAGTCATGACAAAATAATAATTGGACTTGTACAGATTTATTTCACTACATTTATATTGTACATAATTACATGCATAAAGATTATTTTACGGTAAAGTAACAACTTGAAATATGCACATATTAAAATAAATCTGTAATTTTCTTTTGAGTGAAGGAATTTACACAATAGACAATTCAATTGTATTTGCGGTTGCAAACAACGTACTTAACATATTGGCCTAAATGAAAGTACATCTTTCAATAAAAGTACGAAATCATTTTTTGGACGACAACGAAACTATTGCTTGGAGTTAAAGAGTCTTGCGAAAATAATTCCGTTTTACAGCGGCTGCAAAGTTTACTTTTTTTTTCGAGATATAAGAGTCCGCTAGATTTGTAGTTCGAGTTAGAGAGCGTGACGAGGATCACTGTTTACGTATTTCTTACACCCCGCGTCAACTGCAACTACATCACCCTCAGTCACTCCGTCCACCCTCGCAGTCACTTGCACCCTCATGTGCGGGGGTGGGGGGTGTCGTCCAGGTGCTGCGGTTCCCGTGAAAATCGCGACAAATTGAGCGACCGGTCGCCCGTTGTTGGTTTAAGCGAGGACGCTTGGTCGTCCCCCTTATGTTCATGCCTTTATAACCAATCATCCTGCGCACAAAAGACTCTGTGTTGTGCTTGGGTCACGGCATGATTACTCTGTGCATTCAATGGTGATTAATGTTTTACAGACGATTAGAAATATAATTATAATAGAAATCATTCATACGAGTATGTCCTCATTTCGACTGTGTACACATTATGATTATTTTGATGTGCAGTGGTATTTTCTTGGTTGAAACTGGTAATTGGGGAGGGCTTATACGTCATGCCGGAAGTAAAATTTAGTTTTTGTCGATTCTAAGAAATTTCCTAGTTACGTGGCATGTTTGTAATATTACAGATTTCTGCATTTCTTGCAGTACATTTGTAGACAATGGCAATCTTACAAGATATCCCTTTAGTGTTCTGCAAATGAGTCCAGTCTCTGAAATTGTGAGAGGAATAACTACGACTTTATTATTATTATTATTATTATTATTATTATTATTATTATTATTATTTTCATTTAGTTCTCTCAACTTGTGTTGGTTTTTCTCTCGGCAGTGGTTTATTAAATCAAGTTCTGCTGGGAGGAAAAATCTATTTCAGGTCCAAGAACTCTCTGGCAATGTGGGCTGAGGACAGAAGGACGCTGTGTTGCAGTCTACTTATATTGGTGTTGATTTCGAGTTTTTTAATGTAATCGACTAGGGATTGGGGTACTAGTCCTAGAGTAGATAAAATGATAGGCACTATGATCACATCTTGAACATTCCAGAGTTTTTTACTTCAAAGGCTAGTTGTTGGTATTTTGATATTTTGTCGTTCTTTGTTTTTTCTAGATTGTTGTAATTGATACAAAATATTTGACTTCAAATCGTCTTGCGGGACTGGTTGAGGTTTATACTGATGGTCTGGTGGTATGGGATTCTTAATGCAGTTCAGTGATTTTGCAATTTTCAGATGAATTATTTTTCCCATATTGTCGTGTCTAGTTTTGTAATCATTTTGGGCCAACTGTGTGCAACCACCAATGATATGCTGGAGAGTTTCTTTGGTTACATCGGCGACATGAATCCGTAATTCCGGTTTCTTTTTGAATTATTTTCCTGTAGTTTCTGGTTGGTGTGACTCCGTCTTGCATTGATACTATAAAACCTTCTGTTTCTGGGAATAATTTTCCGTTTATTAACCACTTAATTGATTCTATTTTATTTATTTTGCTGTTGGTCAGTTGGTTGGGGTAGTTCCCGTGTATTGGTTTATCTTGCCAGGTTGTCATTCTATTTTCTTATATTGGTTCGGGTAGAGGATCATTCTGGTGACAGGTTGTATAGTTTTTATCACTTGTAATTGCTTGGTGTAGTGATGAGGTATACGCTTTGTTCCGGATAAACTTATTGAGGATGTATTTTTGTCTTTCATGGAGGTCTTTGATTAGTGTGATGCCTCTTCCTCCTTGGTTACGTGGGATGAGCATTCGTTCTTATGCTGATTTAGGATGGTGTTTGTTGTTGCTTGTCATCGTGGTTCTGATTTTCATCTCCAAATTTTCCAGATCTGTAGTTGAACATTTTACTACCCCAAAGGAGTAGGATAGTATGGGGATGACTAATGAGTTTATTGCTGTCGTCAGGTTACGTGAATTTAAATGAGTTTTTGTGGTTATTTCCATCCTTCTCATGAATTCTTTAGTGATGTGCTCTTTGACTATTGTGTGTTCTGTTCTATTTGTTTGCATCACTCTCAAGTATTTGTACAGTTCATTAGGTTCTAGTTGTTCTATATCTTGATCTTTTACTGTAGTGTATGGTGTTATCTCTTTAACTTTATCACGAACGAGGTTTTGTAATTTACATTTATCTATACCAAATTCCATTCTGATGTCATTGCTAAATTGTTCTATAATTTTCAAGATCTTTTTGAGACTTTCTGCATTTCTTGCGTAAATTTTGAAGTGATCCATGTACATTAAATGTGTGACACTGTATTCTACATTTCTGTTCTTGATATTGAATCCTAAACTGTTACCTTCTTGTTTGAGGATAATGGATGAAGGGTTTAGNTAATCCACTGATTGAATCCCCTTGCAATATTCCTCTGTTGATGCGTATTTTGTTTTCAGTTGTATTAGGGGCCTTGCTGATGGTTTGGTTGCTTTCTCCGCTTCTACTTTTGTTGTTGGAAAAGATGAGTCTGGTGCTCCATTTTGTCATAGCGTTTTCGAAAAACTTTGTTACCACTGGGTGGATTTTGTATAGGTGTAATGTGTAAAGGAGTCAACTGTGGGGTATCATATCTTACGCCTTTCTGTAGTCTATGTATCCTGTAGCTATATTTCGTTGGTTCTGGATAGCAAGGTTCATCACGACTTCATTTATTAAAAGTTGTTCTTTATGTCCCAATGAAATGGGTTGGCTTCCTTTCTGTTCTTCTGCAATAATATTATTATTGACGCAGCGTTGTTGTATCTTCTGGGTGTTGTATTATGGAATAGGTTATTTTAAGTAATGTTGGGTGTAGTGTCGTGAACTTTTTTATCCAGTAGTTTTGTATTTTATCCGGTCCGGGACATTTCCAGTTGTGGGTCTTAGAGATTATTTCTCCAAGTTCATTCGCTGATAAAACAGGGTTTTCTATCTGTCGGTCTTTCTGCCTCCTTTTCTACTACATGTAGCCATGACATATTTGGGTTTTGAGTGGTCCTTGTTGACCATATATCTCAATAGAATTGTTCAACATTTTCTGTGGTTGGGGGTGCTCCTTCTATTGCGCATTTAGTCAGAAAGTGTTTGTAAAATCTTTTTTCGTTTCTATTAAACTGTGTGTTTTCCTTCTTCTTTGCCAAGCTGGTTTTATACTTCTTTAACCTTTTTACATATACATTTAATCTTTATTTGTCTATATACTCTTCCATAGTTCGATTTAGTGAATCATAATTAGTGTGATGTTTATACCTAATTTTGCATTTCTCTTCGTTTTTCATTAATGTTTTCCCCCTGTTACATCTTAAGTATTGATTCATTCTACCTACATCTCGCCTAATGGTTTCCATTTTAGTTTCAAGTCTTATCATCCACTTGGGGTTTTTTGGGATTTGAATGTTTTCCAGGTTGATGTATACTATGTATTTTCCTATACACATCTCGCTGGTTGTTAATACTGCAATATATGTCACTTGTTGCAAGTCTTTGAGTTCTTCTATTTGCTTTGTATAGTCTGGTAGGACATTTTCATTCATTAGTCTTGTTAGTTTGATGTGCTTTTTGATTCTGAACAGTTTAGGGATTAAAGGTAGTGTGTCATTTTCACAGTGGTTGAATTTTATGAGATTTTCTTCTAACCTTTCTCTGATTGCAATGATATCTTTGTTAGCACTGACTTCTAACTGTTCTTATCTGCTAATTGGTATTCCTTCTGATTCATTTATTGAACTCATCTGAGTCCTTCTTGGCTTGTTTCAGATGTGGTTTCTGCATATTGAAGGTCAACTTCAAGTTTGATCTGATCTATTATAGTTTGCGGCACGGCTTTCACTCTCTTCTTTCATTTAGAATGTAGTTTCTCCTATCTGCGATGTTTTGAGTTGTGATGTGGGTAAGGTCAGGGTAGTTCTGGATGAAACAAGTTCTAACTGCTTCGGCGTAACCACTGGTGTTATGAATTTCTTTCATAACCCGGAAATAATTTCTGGCAATGAATTCATTCATGTCGTCGCTCCATTTGATTCTCCGACGTGGTTNTTATGAATTTCTTTCATAACCCGGAAATAATTTCTGACAATGAATTCATTCATGTCGTCGCTCCATTTGATTCTCCGACGTGGTTCTGCTGAGGTGGACCCAGAACAGGCTGTCCCCTGTTCACACCAACTGCAGCCTCTATGGCTGGTGTGTCCGAGGCATGACTTCTTGGTTTAGGTGCCGATGCCTCTGCACAAGGGGGAGCAAACCCCAGGTGCGGGTTCTAATTTTGGTTCGCCCCAGGTATATTATTTCCCTGGTATTCTCTGTTTCTAGCGAGCATTTCGTCATCCACCATCTACGGAGGCGTCTGGTAGGAGACTAGCAACTCCCCCGTATCATTATTTTCGTTTGTTCCCTTAGCATTGCTGCTGATATAAGACAAAGTACGGGCTACAGAGACGAACACATCCGTCTATATATCACTTTCTTGCAATGTTGGCAGTATTTAGAGTGACAGCTTTTTGGATGAGTATATAAATATTCTTATTCAAGTCAAGAATCTTAAGGTTTTCGTGCAACTGTTTTGGTATTATACCAGTGGCTGACAAGAAAATTGACACAATGCTTCCAGATCTTCTTGATTTCGTTACTCAGGTCCACATACTTGGTTTTCTTTTCAGCTATTGTTTTCTCATTATTATGTGTGTTTGGCAATGTCAATCAAAAACGTAGTTTTCTGCCATTTATTACGTAGCACTGTTTGGTCTCTTGTTAGGGACACATCTCTCTGTATTTATAGATCTGTCATAATACAAAGTGAATCTATCTGTGTCCCATAGAGGAGAAGGAATATATTTGTAATGTGGAGAACTCATTGAACAGTTCGACCTTAATGTCTAAGCTCTGGCGAATAATAGCAACCACTTGGTTGTGACGACGTATGTAGTCGGACTGAGAGAGCACTACATGCAGACACCTGTTGGATAATTTCAGGTTTCTCCTTGCATTTCCTAGATTTATCGTCCCCTACATTCGGGTCCCTAATGATATATTTCAGGTATTCCTTTGTTTTTATCACTTGATCTTAAATTGCTATCATGAAGCCCTCTGTTTCTGAGAAGAGCTCGCCATGTCTCAACCAGGCGTTCGATGCTTGCTTGTCGACATATGTTTGGTCGAGATCATTGGCATGTCTCCCACGCAGAGACATTATTTTCCATTCATCAAATTTTTGCATGGGGGGTTTGAGTTGCAACGGGGGATTTTATTACTCTGAATATCATAACTGGCCAAGTTCAAGGGAGTATACTTGTGGTCTGCAGAACATACACTGAGATGAAGAGGTGACTCATTCTTCTTCTGATGGAAATAGCCTCTGAGTGTTTTAATTTGACTATTATGGAGGTCATTCCCCTTCCACCGTCCCCTCTCGGTAAAGTTAATCCGAAAGTGTTTGCTTTTTCATGGTGTTTCCTGGACTGTAGTTAAACCCTAGTTTTCCTCATGATACCCTCTATCTGTCTTTGACCATGCGATGATGCCACAAGAATACGTCAGAACAGGAACTGTAAAGGTGTTCATAGCTTGGAAGAGGTGCTTACTATTTAGATCAGTTTGACACAACATGCGCACTCTCTTGCTATACTCTGTTGTAAGTGAATTCTTAATGCTGCAATGATCTATTTTCCTGGATTGTTCATATTTATAAAATTCGCCATTGACAATGCTTCTATACGTCCCCCCTTGCTCACATTCAAATCCAACTATCTCAAGTTTACCTCTACGTATATTAACAATTTTTCATTTATCCGCACCCAGAGTCATTCTGACGTCATGTGACAATTGTTCGACTCTCTTGATCGGTCCCACAAGCATATCGTATGATGGAGCATACAACTTCAGGTCATCCATGAACAATAAATGTGAGATTACATGATCTGCTTCGTAGGACTTCAAGCAATACCCAACACCCGCCCTGTTCAAGATGTTAGACAGGGGGTTGATTGCTAGTCAAAACCACAAAAGACTCAGTNCCTCTTCTAATTTGTATTTCTGGGGTATGCGACACCTGTTCAGTGGCTGGATGAAAGATTACTGTTCTTCAACTCTTCACCAAGTTCTTCAGAAAACGTATCGGCACAGAATGAACTTTATACAATTCCAAAACTTTGATCAACCATTCATGGGGAACAGTGTCATACGCCTTTAAATAATATGTGTAACAACATGAGAGTTTTCCATTCTTCTTTTGGATCTGTGTGAGAATGACTGAGTCTATGATCAATTGCTCCTTGTGTCCTTTACTCCCTTTCCGGCATCCCTTCTGCTCTTAGTTCATGATTTGTTGGTCTTCTACGTGTAGATTTAGTAAAAAAATTATACCGTTAGTTAAGTAAAAAAGTTATAGATTTAGTTAAAAGTTATTATTATTATTCAAATGAACCTCAGTTTTCACTGGTTAAATAATACATAATGCGGGTATATCACCAAGGCTAAAAATCTATTTTACTGTCATTGTTGACCAAAAGCCGAAAATGAGATACCATTACGAAGATTATTTTCTGAACATTTATAAAATTGTAATGCTACATTTGGATCATGTAATATATCTGTAAAGAATGTGCTTTGAAGTACAAAATTTATTCCAAATGTCCTTAGTTCGTGATTCACTTCTTAACCACTTAGAGTATTTGCAGATAAAATACTGTTAAAAATTGAACAATTACGTTAATCATACTTTTTCAGTTTGGCACCATGTTTCTGAGAAAACTACAAATCGTAAAAATGTGAATTGTGGAATAACGGAGCTGTTGTTTATGAAATACAGCAATTGAATGTTAGGCCAGAACTTTATTTAAGATTATGTTTATGTCGTAAAATGTCGCTCATTGTTCTGGAAATCTGTAGTTAACAAAAACTACCAATACATTTACACTATCTTCATGTATCTCGATCTTAAACCGTGTGAATTACTCACCCGTGTTCAACTGGTGTTTATACATTCAAAATATTCCACTAAGAAAGTCCCCTTTGCAAAAGAGTAGGAAATAAAATCCATAAATAAAAAACACAAATTATTTAGGCACACGAATTAAACAAAATGATACCGGTTAAACCAAAGGTATCCCAAAAATTTGATATTGAAAAGTGGAAAGATATATTAAATGTGTCAAAATTTCCTTCTGTATCATCTTGTATTACTATAATAAATTTATTGTCCAGAAAGCAGTACAAACTGCGTATGAGCACGTGGAGAACAATAAATTAATTTACCATCCGGAAGCAAGGGATCATCCCATCAATTCCCATCAAGGACCTGAGGCAGAGATGGAGTAAAAATTTCAGCAGATAAGGATAAAAATAGTTCGACACGTGATGTAGTTTTAACAAATACCAAAAAATATTGTATTTAATAAATCACAAAAAAATTATTTAAGAAGTATGTATTATTATCAAACAATAGATTATTCGGAAAATATTGTTCATAAATCGTAACTATAAAAAAGCACTAAATTCGAGATTTATCATTTCAATAGCTAAAGCCTAGCGGGTCTGTGTAAAACTCCGCATTTACCGGAAAGAAAACCTGAGAAAAACCTGGACCAGGATGGTTATTTTTAATTAATCATTTCCCAATTAATCTTACTGAAACGAACAATGCGTGAGAGGACATCTCTTTAGTTACCAGAAATCAATGTTTTGCATAAATATCTTGTATGTTTTTCGTATGATCATGGATAAAAGAAAAATAATAGATTCATTTTTAAAGAATAAAAAGAGTAGATCCTTGTTTCTTTACGGCCATATGGCAGGCCAACAATATCTTCACTTACGACCTGTTTACAACGTTCTTAAAAATAGTAACCCTCCCTTTGTTTCCGCGGGTCTTGTTACTCCGAGGCTAAGGAACGCCAGAAGAAAGGCTGATGTAAGATTCAAACAGGAGCTTCTAAAGAAATGATGGATGAGACCTTGCTCATAAACGTTGAAAACACGCCAAGAATGTGACTTATTGTCCTTCAAAATGAAAAGCAGGAGATGAATGGCGTATCTTTGAGTTTTATTACTTGTGCCTTGTCTCTTGAAGACGTCGGAGAAAAACTGCGAGACAAAACATTCGCGATATTCCTTGTTTCTATGCAACACGAAACAATGGAAGAGTGAATGGTAATTATGTTGTGGAAGAGCTCTTCGAGGGAAAAAATTTAATTTTTTTTTTGCTTCTTGGGAACATAGGCGTGGCCAGGAGAAAGTAACTAGGGACGGTGGGAAAAGCGATAGGTTATTCCTTTTCGAATTTTTTTTATAAAAACGACATTTCTTTACTAATAATTTTTTAAATAAAATTAATTAGTCAAACGACCTTATCTTCACAGACTGGATTTATTATCCATGAAATAAACTACACAACGCGTCGACCGCTATTGGGACCATCTTCAGGCAAATGCTACGAACAAACATTCTACCGGTTTTACATGTCGTAAATTAGAAGAAGAGTTTACATGGATCATATAAAAAATCGACGAATAGGGACAGAGAATACAATAATACATAAAATATTTACAATGTGAGTACAGAGCCATGGAATCACAGAAAATCAAAAGTATAAAAATACTAAATTATAATACGAAATATATTATTTTAAACAATATTGTATCTGTTTAAAACCTTCGGAAAGCAGACATGATTTCTGAATTAATGGAATAGATTTGACTTTCAATTTTTGTTTGATGGTGAAATGACAATGTACAAATATTTTGTGTATTTTTATGTTCACAAATTAATGAGTCGTTCGGTAGCAGATAAGAAAATAAATATAGAAGTATTCTCCATAAATTTAGTGAACCATGTAATTATTTACAAACACTGCATTAATTTATACATAACTTATTAATTTAACATGAATGCGATTATGTGAATCTCTCACGTATTCAACTAACTCAACTGCCAGCCTCATAAGGGAGTTAGAATTCTTATTTTCTTCTCAGTCGCTTCAGAATTTCACGACTTTCAACTTATAGAACATCAGAAGACAAAGAGAAATAACAGGAATTATGAATCATAGACCACATAGATGAATTTATGAGGATACAAATGATAATTAATATGGAAATATCTGAAAGATAAATGTAGAATCCAAATACTGCATAAAAGTGAGAAGGCTGGAGTGGATTGATATGAGATTGAAGATGGATGGTTATAGATCAATAAAGAAAAAAATTCGTCATAAAATTAAGTGGAAGAAGGAGACCAAGAAATAGGTGACTGGACGTTATGGAACACGACATGAGAGAGTTACGAGTAAAGAGACTGAGATTAAAGACTTTGGATGGGAAAGAATTGGCTACAGTTCCCCTGTGACAAGGGAAACCTAAGCAAAACCTTTAAGTGTCGTAGAACTGACTACAGGAAGAACTGATAATTATGGAAAAGTATTGAGGGAGGTAAACTTACCAAGGTGAATTCAAGTTGGTTTTACTTAAATATTACCCCCACAAGGTCCAAATTTTGTTAGACGATTTGATGGATAATAGTTTATTCTTTCACGAGAAAAAAATTCAGGAAATTAGAAAATAGACGTCACTTTTCTCATACTATCTTTATTTTTTTTTAAATTTCATTCTCACCATGGCTAAACGACCGCCTTGTCTGTAAAGAGGGCCATTAAGAGACTCTCATGTTTGATCTCCTCTTCTTATTGTTTATTCTCCTCCTTTTCTTACCAAAGACAACGTTCCCGTCCATGCGATCTGCCATCTTATGTACTTGTCTTGCTGTCGTAGTCGACATTAATATTAGTCCATGTCTTAATTTGTATTTTCCTTCTTAATCACATCTCTCAACTCACCTATCTTCGGTCAGGTGAAAATGGCGACGAGCCGGGAATTGAACCCGGGACTCAGGCTTTGATCGCAGGGGTGATAACCATTTTCACCCGAGCGAATGTTATCACATATCTTCTCCACGTGTAGGACACACGGAAGGTATATATGTACACCTATCTTCGTCGCATATTCTCCAAACGCTCGAAATTTATCCTCTGTATCGATTTTGCTTTTGCCATCTCGAAGATTGTAATCTCCATTTCTCCTCATCCAATTTAGATATTCGGCACGATAATATCTTAATGTGGTGTGTTTGTTTAGTTAGAAGTCGATTGCAGTGAGTGAGTGCATTTAATATGTTTAATTTGTCCTTGAGCTCCTGACTTCGGTCGCACCCTCTTGCAACCCTCATTCCCTCCCACCCCGTGGCCTCGACGCAGAGACGTTAGGTAGCGTGACGCCAATTCGACACCCTCTAACACGGACGTAATTCGATTTAACAAGGCCACAACGGAGGTGCCTCGGCGTTGATAAAAGACCCCGGCGCACCGCGTCTGTTCTTGGGAGCCGAGTCAGGTGGCGTCGCTAGCGAATGCGCGGGGCGATCCGCGCACAAAGCGTTCGCTTCGAGCTCATTGGATACGAGGACTCGCTTTTTAAATGACGTTGTTTTTGAATGCTTCTTTATTTGAGATTTTTGCCGTAACATTCAGCATTGGATTGTGAGGGCTATTGATTGTCCGGCCCAGTTTTACCAAGTTCGTTTAATACCTTAAACGAGATTTTCTATTCCGTTAATAATAATTATCGAAATGCGTTTTCCACCAACTACTTTAATTTCGATTTAACAGAAAATCGTGATTTACGCTCTTCACATTCACATTGTAGAATTTGTAAAATGGGAAATGTAGTTTAGTGCTATTGAAGTTTATCTACATGGAGCGATAGGAGGTAGGAGTTGGGTGGTAGGTCATTGTTAGTAGGTGGGTCGGTTAGCTGGGTTTACCAACAACTTGACTCACGTGGAGGGGTTAATAGAAATTGTTAGTTGTAGTTGCGAGTTATTGATGTTAGCAGGAGGAAGATAGAGGAAGGAGGGTTCGCTTTTCAGTAGTCACAGCTATATCCGAACAGGGACATTAATGTGAAAAGTTACAATATTTTTTTCTGACCCCAACGGGAATTTAACCCGGGATGACTTGGCGATGAGCAAGAACGCTACCACCATCGCCACGGAGGGGCTGGTGTACGCTTAAACGCTCGTGGTACCTTCGTTTACCTGCGCTATTCGCGATTTTATTCAGTTCTGTCTATTTTGATTGTTTGCTCGTGGCTCAATTTATAGGTTATGTTCAGTGGCACAAGGGAAGCCCACTGCTGCCTCTGGTGCCCGTTGGAGGCGCAGGTGAACAACAAGATGAGTCTTGCTCCCGTCATTTGTCTTCAAGTTACCCACAATGCTCTGCAAATCTAGCACCAACCTAGATAATATTTCGTTTAGCATAATCAACGATTAGTTTTGCGTGGTTAAATTTACGTAATCACGTTTAAGAAAATCGTGATTATTTAAAGAAAAATATCAGTCTGTCTGTCTTTCTGCATGTCTGTCTTATACACAAATCCACAGTTTATTTTGAGCATAGCGAAATTTTGAACAGTTGATCTTGAAACTTGAGGAAGATTACTATGTAAGTGAGATTTCGATAAAATGCCCTCATCCCCTATTATTCTGAAATTATTCTTTTAAATATTGTTTCTCTGATAACAATACAAATGACTCTCAATACAACGAGATCACGGTAAGAAATTTCTTACTATCAATGCAGAATTTCTGACTATCAAATCCCGCAATGGTTAAATACCTAAAGCGAAGAAAAATATGAATAGAGGGACATTGAATTATAAACACTGTTATAATTGTCTACATTATTCTCAGTTGTTTGAGGAGAAGGTGGAATTACAGAATCCAACTGTTTTTTAATAATTGCTGGTCCTTCACTGATTATTAATTGAGTATTACAATTCAAATCGATCCTGAAACAATCTGTGCAAGCATCTTAGGGGTTATAGCTTCATTTTCAGATACTCAAATACTACCATTTTGTGTAAAATAAAACAAGTAAAAACTGCAGAACCGATTTCTGATGAGGGTAGTAATGTACCCCAACCCCAAAACGAAAAGAAAAAACATTTTTATCGTAAATACGAAATTTTGCTTCATAATAATACATACTTGAGAAATGACTTTTCTATGTTTTAATAAATACAATATTTGTTGGTATTTGTTAATACTATAACACGTGTCGAACAATTTTTTTATCGTTAGGAATATGTTGAAAAGTTAAATCTTACTCTGCCTTAGGGCCCTTGATCGGAATTGATGGGATGGTCCCTCGCTTGCTTCCGGAGAGTAAATTAGTTTATTGTCCTCCACGTGATCATATGCAATTTGTACCTGATTCTTTGACAATAAAGTTTGTTTATTTATTTATTAATGATTTAGCATTTACCAATGTTTGAAAGTATATATTCTCAGTGAACAGCATCGTCACTTCCTGTGGGACAAGTACCAACGTATGACACTGCGCCTAAAGCCGTTTAGTGACACATTCTCGACAAAACATTGCATCCTCTTGATGTTAGACCCGTCAATTTAGACGAAACGAGGAGGGAAATTCCCGGAGTTTTGAAACTTGGCATGATTGTTTGTTAATGTAAACGGTTTAACAGACTAAAAGTCCTGAGGGGTTGGGGTGAAGGGAATGGTGGGAGCTGTTATATACGATTTTCGCAAATATCACCAAAACTATTGGTGCTAACAAAAATTTTGGGAGATTGTCGGCACCTCCCCTCGCTGTAGACACGTGAGTGTTTCACTCGTTTAGCAGAATGTTAGTGAGTGTACGTCTGCATGCTGCAGCCCACGTCAGTCGATTCGTAAAACCGGTAGTGTATGATATGACAACTGACGGACAGAGGGCTTGATCTATAACTTTTGACTTGCCAGACATTACCTGAAGTTAGCTTTTCCATGGGTTATATTAGCCTTATAACATACAGAATGGATGGAGCTACAATGCGCCATCCCCCGCAGCTGACGAATGACNCAATGCGCCATCCCCCGCAGCAGACGAATGACAACACCGCGCTTTCGTTCCATTGGTAACATCTCGTTTCACTTCTTTCGCTGCGAGGTCTATAAATAGCACTAGTGTCATCCCTATTCTTTGCATGGCACTAGAATCGTACCCTTCCCTGATGTGGTTCAATTTCCCACCACCATCTCGACAGAGAGACATAGACAATCCCAAATTGTGGGTTACTTTCATTTCTGACTTCCTCTACTGTTTCCGTTGTGATATGATGAGCAGAAGGTTCCTGATTCACTTCTCAGCTGTTCATCATTTTAATTTGCCTGCAGTTATTATTTTTCTCCAGAAGAACACAAAGGAAATACATGTACCAACGAGTGACTAAAATTCTCACATTTCAGAGAAAAATATATTTACTGTATATGTTCTCAGACACGTGATAAGTGAATCATAAAAAAGGTACAAAAAAAGCGAGGTAGTATTTTACGACATACAAAAAATAGGCTGCAATTTATATATGTTNTAGGCTGCAATTTATATATGTTAAAACTATTATAAAATAAAACAAAACGCACACCAATTTACTTAAAAAAAACTGCAAAATCCTCACTTTCATTATCGAAGGGAAATAGTACTCTAGTACTCCCTCTCTTGCGTTGTTGAGAAGCTCGTCATATGGGTCCCATTCTGTACCTAGCGAGTCGGTTTTCTCTTCGTCATAAGTATCTCAACGACAAATCGTCCCCAGTGCCATCCATCCCATTAGAAATCCCACGCTTTTTGGCTTCGTAGACCGTCGTCTTAGAGGACCGAAATGTGCTAAAACTTGGACGAAAATTTTTATCTCGTCTTATCTGTTGGTTGTCTTATCTGCGGAAAGAAATGTTATATCATAGGAATGGTAGACCTGTTTCTGCTTTCATGCTCAAAGAAAATTTTCTTTCTATGTATTTTTCTTAGAATTGTGCAAAATGAATTTTGAACGTTCGTCTCAAATAAGATGAAGATTTTTCTTATAATTATTTGTCTGCACTAACTTCTTGGACTATTTTGAAGTTTTGTTTTCTGGTCTGAAAAGTACGTCTTATTCGTATTTGCAGTTTCTATTCGCATACAATTCGATGATCCTCTCGCTGAAATTACTTTACCAAAGTCGCACATATCCTACAAACTACGTCATCAAATAACCAACAAATATCAAATAACCGTTGATAATGTAACGTTATAATGACTGTTCAGACATTTCTAGATATCGTATCATTAGACAAGTGAACAAACTGTGGATTCTATGCTCTTTGTGCCAATTGAGTGACATCTCTAGATTGTTGAGCTTTCATGAACAATTTCTTTAAATCTCATAGGTCCATTCAAAATTTATACCTTTCAGTTAAAAAAAGATGAAATGAATGAACATAGTATGACTGGGTTAATAAATTGCAGACTTGTTTATTAATTATACTGAAATCCACGAGGCAGCACTTCCCCGCGAACTTGAAATAACGTAATATTAATGCCATCGAACCAGATGAACAATCGATACACGGTCAACCTGTGACGCCACGACGTCACGTGATCAATCGATCGACAGACCAACCAANAGTCTCTAAAAAGGCGAGCCACGACATGTGGGCACTATCTCCGCATAGCTCGTCCAAGGAGTCAACATCAAATATGTTTTAGTACTCTCATCACTCGGCAAGCAAACCGACGACTTCCCCTATAGTTGGGGCTTCCCCTACCAGGCGACAGCTGGGGGAATTATTTCAACCTGAAGATTGTCTCGCGAGGGCATCGGCACGCCGTTCAATCGCCACATGATAAGCTGTTTGCAATTTAACCTCAACTGCACAACAACTCAAAATCATCAACTCGACATCGTCCCCACGCCATCCAAGCTGAATCTTTGAAGGAAAGAATCGGCTCACCTCATCACAGTGTATTGCCTGAACTTCAGTCTTGTATTCTTTCATTACTTTCAACTTTCATGTTTCATGTCATTAAATTGTTTGTTGGCAGTTCAGGGGTTAAACACGCCTCATCTACCTTCCTCATGTTCTGTAATTTGCCTGTACATTTCTGGCCCTTCGAACCCGCACCTCATCCTGCATGTACTAGGAATTTCAACTAAAATTTCTGTACAATGACTTTCTTGATATTGTACCCTTGTCCTGTGGCAACCTTCATTTTCACCTCTTCCTCCTCCTGCACCGTCTTTTAATTATTCTGGGGGCGGGGGTTGTAGGCGGTGGCGCTCGGTGGCTCTTTTCAGCCGCGGCGTCCATTGTGCGCTCACATAATGCCAGAATGAGGCAGCGGCGGCGTCGGGGGCTTCCTAGCTGCCTGGCTGCCTGCACCTCCTCCTACGGCGGCCTCCTACTTCCCGACGCGGCCGCCAGCCAGCGCCATTGTCGCTTCCGCGCGCCGATCGTCAGTTTTCTTTATTTGTGTGTGTGTGTATGTGTTCTCTTTCCTTCTCTTCTTTTTTTTGTTCGGTCCTCGCTCTGTTCTTTTCTTTCTTTTCTTCTCCCCTTCCCCCTTCGCCTCGCGTCAGTCTCCTGTTTTTGTCCGCGCGTTTCTTTCTTGTTTCGGAGTTCTTTTCTCTTTTCGATTTCGATCCTATTGTTGACATTGTGCGCAATTATACAGCGGGACTGACGAGCGGAGTACGTAGGTTCAGACGCTGCTGGCTGGAGAAGAATTGTCACTGTTGTTATTATTGGAAACGGGTCGGGGGAGGGGGGGCTCAGGTTGAGAGAGAGAAAAGAGAAAACACGCTGAACAAGATGGCGGCGGCCAATGCAACCTGTGAGCGCCAGAACAATGTCGACGGCGCGCGGCGGCGTAGGAGGAGGAGGAGGAGGAGGAGGAATGGAAAAAGGCTTTTTCAAAGGAGCGGAGTTACGTCATGATGCGGCGAAGAGAGGAGAGGAGGGGGGCATCGACGATTTTCTCTCCCAACAAACACACATACATAGACGTCGTCGTGTACGGTCTTTGGAGCGCTCAGCTCCCTTTTAAATGGAGCTCCATTTACTGTTTGTCTGACCGCTCGGCAGTCGAGATTGTGGGCTTCCCATCGTCATTCATTCAAGTCCTCTTTATTGGTTTTCTCTCCGCTTCTATGCCAGTATTACTTCCATTGGGGTTTCTTTCCCAGTCTTGGTTGTCATGGTCCGACATGTGTGTTGTTTAACGCCGCGAAATGACTCATTTTCTCCTGAAACTATACCTTCTATTAGGGATGTTGTTTCAGTTATTCATTCCAATGAACTGAAAGCGCTATTCAAAACATTTCCAATATTTTCTTCTATTATTTCTAAATATTCTTATACGAAATTAGGTTTATTTTGAAGTATCAAAGACAACGAGATGCTATGTATAATATTCCTGAAACCTTTGTATATACTTTGTTACAATTTTATTTTCTGATAATTATTTAATTCTCCCTAATTTCCTTAAATCCTCCTCAAACATCCGGACCCTGTTATTCCACGCTCCTTATCATTATGTTTTGAAATAGATCACGTCTTATAATTTTACACCAATATATTTTAATATTTTTTAAATGATGGTGACATAACTCTATTAACCTACTAATCTCTGTAGAAAATATTTCTGTAAAAATGCGCAAATGTCTATTCTACATTATATGTTTAAATATTTCGTTGAACATTGAAAAATGTTTTGCTCTGGTTCATATCTTATTTTGTAAATAAACAATATTTAATTATGTTATGTTGAATGAAATAATGTTTAAATAAACAGTGCATTTTATTGTAAGTAAATTTCTCAAAATGTCTTATGCTTCAAAATGAGAGAAGCAGTTTTTGGTGTTTATAAAATAGTCCCGCATAAATAGAAATAATAGAATGATAACAAATATTTAACAAATATTTTATATTTTATAAATCAATACTGCATGATTCTTCTTATCAAAATATTTGCGTTTCAATTTGAATAAATTTGAGAGGAAGGTTGCTGTCTGCAAAACGTCGTCTTTACAGAGAAGGATAAAGGGCGGGGGCTGTTGGGTATGGAACGTTTGTGTCCCCTGAGACCACATGAAACTGGTTGACAGGTGGTTCGTTTCATAGTGGTTTGATGCTTTCTCCCTGGAGATAACATATGTGGCGGACAGGAATGAAGAAAGAGATCGATGCAAAAGCAGCAGACAACAAGAAGAAAAATTGATAAATAGTGGAAGAGAGAAAGGAAGAACGCACCAAAAAAATTGAAGTTATAAAATTATCAGCACTTATCAATAAAATACAGTTTGAATTCATATTCATGTCTTTCTGTTTGGATCACCTTGGTGGAACTAATCCTGCAGAAAGGTGGACAATTCAGACTAAGAGGAAATAGCCTTTGCAATAAAAATAGTTATAAACGGTCAATAAATGGTACTGCATGCATTACCATATAGAATATATTCCCACAACATATCCACAAAAAAGAGTGGATTGTTTATTATTGTTCAAATATCAATATTATCATAGATATTTTATATTCCTGAAAGTCATTTTCTATAAGTGTCACCAACTAAATTACTTTTTTCTCAATTCCCTCTCTCTTGATCTCAGAAACCTGCAGATTTGCAACTTGATAATATTTTTTGTGGATATGTAATTAATAACAGCTGTTCGACATTTTTATAATCATTGTTGTACATTGTAATGGTTCGTCAAAAAATGTTTTCATCTCTCAGTGTACTGATGATAGTAACTTACTAAATATAACGATATCTGCGTAAATTTACAAACATGACATTTCAACTCGTAGGTCCTCCTCGGGAGTTAATAATGAATAAACAATATACTTGTGAA